>VXAY01002049.1:20290-34467 GCA_013399855.1 Oxyruncus cristatus | reverse complement strand
CTGGGATGGGGGGGGGAACTGGGATTGTGATGGGGCTGGGATGGGACTGACACTGGGACAGGGCTGGCTCTGGGACGGGACTGGGGCGTGGAATCATTGGGACAGGGATGAACCGGGGCAGGGCTGGCACTGGGACAGGCAATGGAATGGAGCTGGCACTGGAATAGGGATCATCAGGGACAGAGAAGCACTGGGAGAGGGCTGGCACTGGGGTGGGCAGGTACTGGAGCAGGAGGTTATGGGAAAGGCAGGCACAGGGATGGGAATGAGACTGGGATGTGCTGACACTGGGACAGGCCCAGCAGCACACGTGGGGCACTGGGAGGGGGCAGATGTGGCTCTGGGGGGCACAGCCCCGTTCCTGGTGCTGCTGCCCGGGCACAGCCATGGGCATTAGCGCGCATTCGTGGCTGAGATGGAACTTTGGGAAGTTTGGGAGGTTTGGGAAATGGAACTGTAAATCACATCCAGCGGGTTGGGACTGTGCCAGACACGCCCACGAGGAATAGAAAGTATCGCCCCCTCTCCTCTGCATTTGTTACACTTGTTTTTCTTCTCACCTGGGAATGTTATTTCCCTTTGTATTCGAATTTTGGAGCAATAAAAGAAGTGGGGGTGGGAATTTTTTAACGACGTGTCGGGTTGTTTTTTTTTTTGCCACGGTGAGCGAGGAGGGGGCCCTGAGCTGTGACAGCTTCAGTGGAACAGGATTTCAGGGAAAAATAATAATAAATGAGTTTTGCAGTGGCTCATTGGGAATACACATGATAATAGCCTTCATCCTCGCGTGAGGCACATAAAATGCCCTTGAAAGTCTTTAAATTTAGCCAGAAAACAAATACATTTCTCACCTCATCTATGCCAGAAAGTCCCAAATCCTGCAGACATGGTTGGAGAAGCACTTGCTGGGTCCAGGTTTACAGGGAACTTTTGGAGCCAAAAGATGTTACAAATAATTGAGCTATATATACGTTTATTTGAACCCTTGATTTGGTTTTAATTAAGTTCTGTTGAAATCCCTGTTTCAGGGCTTATCTTACTGCTTTTCTGATGGTTTGGACAGAATCTGCCCCATTCCCGCCACCCAGATTCCTGCTTTCCCTCCTCAGAGCTTACCTACAGAGGTGCTTTTGCCCCATGAGATGGGTACCCCAAGCCCAAATCAGATTTTGGGGCTGTTTTTCAGTGCATAGGGGTAGATATTTCCAGCCTGAAGCTGAGTTCTCACTTTGTGTTTAATTATTCAATCAGAAATATTACTTGGGAATATTGCAGAACTATTGCAGGCGTCCCACCGATCTTCCTCTCTGGCTACACAGGATAATAATTATTGTTAATATTTTAAATGACTACCATTCTTGCCCTGGCTTCACCCCTGCTGCCAGGTAAATCCCTGTTTTCAGAAGCCCGTGGTGCCAGCACTGGGATTGCAGCAGCTCCAGGCTGGGAAAGGCCAAGTGCCCACACCAGCGAGCCACGTGAGCCAGAGGTTTTGATGCACAAACTCCACTTTTCTGCAAAATTAGTGGGGGAGACTCGCTCAGTGACGCTCGTGAGACAGAAAAAAGTGACAGGTTTCCCACATACCTCCACCTCCAGAGGCCTGTCCTCAGGAATTTAGGGATGTTCCTCCCAGAGGACTCACCATAACCGAGCTCAGGCGTTGGGAGCAGCCCTGGCAGCCGGAGTCACTTTTGTGAAGTCTCTGCCTGGACTTTATCATTTGCAGATTTCCCTAAAAGGTATTTTTTCCATTAATTATCCCCCATTAGCAAACATCTTGCCTCGCCTGGTTTGCTTCTGTACTGAGATTAAGCTGCAAAAAGGATTAAAAAATGTCATTATGAGAGCCTAAGATGTTAGAGCACTAAATACATATAGCTGGAAAAGGCTTTTCCTTCTAAAGAAATATCACTTCCACAGAGCTTTCTCATGCTGCCGTGGTAATTTGACATTTGATAAAGTCGGAGCCACTCGCCAAGCCCTGACCCCTCTTCAAGTCTGGGGAAATATTTGGTGTTGAAAGCAACTCTGATGATCTATCGGCCTTTCATCTTTTTAATATGGCAGGACAAGTTCCAAATGATCAAATTATACGGAATGACTTGCACCTATGAAGTCCAACATCTCGCTGAGAGAGCCTCTGCCATCAGTTTTGTGAGCAGCCTGGAATTTGCTGCAGGAAAGCTGTGGAGGAAGCCGTAACTAACCTTCTTATTCCGGCCCAAGAACTCACAAAATGGGTTTTTTTTGCCTTTTGTTTTTTAGGACAGAAGGCTGGGAATGTCACTTCTTCGCTCCAAGCCACCCCGTGCAAGGGAAGAGCTCGTGGGAAGCTCTGTCTGAGCAATTCGGGAAGGCCCCAAGTCTAAATTTGGGATATTATTCAGGAACATCTACAGAACTGCTGCTAAAAGCTGTCCTCCCTCCTCCCCAGGGATTCTGGGAACACACCCCTTCACCTTCAGTTTTCCCTCAGAAGCACATCCTGAGCTTTTCCTTTTAAGAAGGTTCCCCCCAAATTTTATTAGGAAAAGCTCCCGGAAAACATGTTGAGAAGAGACTCCAAGTCTAAACTCCCATGCACTCAGAGTGTACCTGGAGAAGCTGGAGTGGGAAAGCGAGTGCTGGGGAATTCCAGTCTGATGGCAGAGCCAGTCTGGACCAAGAGCTCTTTCTCTGCGAGTGACTCTTTGCAAAATTCAGCCTTTCCCTGGTTGATAGAAAATGCCGACAAACCCAACACAACGTCATGGAACCACCACCAAATGTCGTCAAGCAAAAATAGTCTTTATTCAAATTTCATGGAAACAGGAATCACTGTACTTTGCAAGACAGGGAAAAATAAAATAAAAAAATTTAATATAAAACAAGGATATTGTCACAATACCAGAATATGGAACTATACTTCTTTTCCCTATAGATTACTGCAAGTACCTCTATTTTTTATTTTTTTTTTTACCTTTTGACTGTGCTATTCACAACTTTGTAAGTCCAAAAATTATGGAACAAAAGTAGTATGAAACTTAAGACTTAGCACTTCCACTAAATGGCAGACATCAAAGGGCATCAATTCGAGGGCAAAGACTGCTGAAGTTGTCATACCTACCATCAGTCCTCACTGCAATCCCATAAACCCACCAGGGCGCAGTGCTCATTCCCTGCAAGGCTCTTCCTGGAACACAGGGCAATTTGGGGGCTCTAGGAAGAGTTATATTTAAAGAGAACCTTTCTGGTGGGTAGAAAACGAGCGGAACAGCCTCACGCCAGGGAGCAGTGCAGGGAGGGAGCGCTGCAGCTAGTGACAGACAGGCCATGGGGGTTGTTAAAAATATACAGCATCGACAGGGTTTCTACTTCAATCACTTGGGTACAGCTACTTAAACACGTACAAAAGACTTTTCCAACCATTCCAAGTGTGGGCTGCAGCAAGGTTAGGATCTGGAACGGGACCTCGACCGGGAGCGGGACCTAGAGGCTGACCTAGACCTGGACTTGGACCGGGACCTCGGCTTTGAAACAGATTTAGACCTGGAACGAGAATCTGATTTGACATTTGGTTTGGACTTGGAAATGGACCTAGACCTGGAGCGGGACGCCGCATCCTCCCCCTCGCCTTTGGCCTCCTTCTTGTCAGACTCGCCTTTGAGGTGCTCCTTGTCCTTGGAGCCTGACCTGGACCGCTCGTGGCTGTCCTTCCTTTTCTTCTTGCTGCTGGCTTTGTCTCTCTTGCTGCGCCTCCTGCTCTTCTCACTCTTGCTGCGGCTCCTACTTCTACTCCTGCTGTCATCCCTGCTCCTCTTCCTACTTTTCCTTTTATCCTTGCTGTGGCTCCTGCTCCTACTCTCATCCCTGCTCTTGCTCCTGCTTCTAGCCTTGCTAATGCTCTTCTCCCTGTCTTTGCTTCTACTCTTCTCCTTGCTCCTGCTCCTCATGCTCTCCCTCACCTCTCCCCTGTCCTTACTCCCACTCCTGCTCCTGCTCTTTTCCTTGCTGGGGCTCCTGCTCTTGGCTTTCTCATCGCTGTTGTGGAGAGCGCCCTCAGATTTATCCTTGCTTTTGTTCCGGGATTTCTCCGCACTCCTGCTGCGGCTCCTACTTTTATCCTCTTTACTTGGAGTCCTGCTTTTCTCTTTTTGGCCTCTGCTACGGCTCTTGCTTCGACTACGGCTCTTGCTTCTGGAACGGGACACAGACCTGGAAATGCAAAGGCAACAGAGAGTTGTGGGTTTGAGCAGCACTGAAACTATGCAGAGAACGGGAGGGCAAAGAAGAACAAACAGTGCTCCTGCTGCGGATTTAGGATGATGCTTCTTCTTTAAGTGGGAGCCCCCAGTTCTCCCAGGACAAAGCCATACCTGGATCTGGATCTACTCTTGGAGCGGCTGCTGCTGGCACTGCGGCTCCTGCTCTTATGGGAGTGTCTGCTTCGAGAGCGAGACCTGGAACACAAGGGAGCAGCTTCGTGTTAGCTTGTGATCCCTGGGGGGAAAAGCCCTATGGGGTTAGAGCACCTTTCAGAGAGTTCCACAACAGTCACAAACTCAGAGCATCCCTCTCCCCACCTCTTCCTCCCTGCTGCCACGTCTGGCAGCGAGCAGGGCGCTGATCTGGAAGAAAATATGCCAGTTGATTTAAGGGATAATCACCTTCCCAGGCAAATCACAGTTTGAATGTGGTGAGACACTGGGTTAAAGCTTCGACTTCAGGCTTTGATTTCATAACCAAGCTCTTCTAGGAACAGTAAAGGTTTGCCTGAGTTTTCTTGCGACAACAAGTTCTGCCCCAGAATGGAAAGGGGAGAACACTTGGTGCTGCTGAAGCAGCGCTTGGTCAGACAAGGAAAGCAGCAAATCTCTGAGGAACACCGAACAGGTGGAGGTTTCCAAGCTGAGAAAGAACTGTTAGTCCTGGTGCTTGGAGCAGAACACAGTGTTCAGAGCTGAAGTGTTAAAAGCACCTTCTGTTCCATTCTGGGTGCTCAGCTCCACCGGCCACCAGCTGCTCCTGCCCGGCACTGAGGACTGCGATGCTGGGGAGGACAGTCATGGGTGTTCAGAGAGCAGGTCCACACAGCCCCCAAGGGAGACACCTCTGAATGAGCCCTCACTGCCCTTGCTTACCGATATATTCTCCAAAACTAGATTTACTGAGAACTCTAAACACTTCCAAGGTGGTTTGGAACCCAAAAGCCTCAGCCTGATACACATTATCGACATACCTTGAATGGCTTCGGCTTCTGGAGTAGGAGCGGCGCCGTCTCGATCCAGGTCTGTCTTCCACTAATCTAATCTTTCTGCCATTTACTTCTGTCCCGTCCAGCTTTTCAAGGGCTCTTTTCATGTCAGAATAGGATTTGAACTCAATCACACCTTCATTTTTCCTTCCTTTGTGTGCATCTGCATATGTCACCTCCCCTGCCTGACGCATATAATCCTAGGGGAAGAGGACAGAATCACCATCGCCTCGAATCCAGAGCCAGGCTTCCAGGCTCATCTCTGCAACGATGCTCCCTGAGCCTCTTCTATTCACTGGGATGTCAGTAAGGCTTTGAACCAAACAGCATTTGCAGGGCCAAAATAACACACTCTGATTTCACAGGGTGGGTGCCACTAGAACCAGGATGGGGCTGGTAGTTTGGAGCCAAACGATAATTGAAGGTCTCCCCTCTCCAGTCTGATATCAAATACGCTCTGGACTCTAAGTCTCAAATTACAGAAGTGATTAAAGAAATAAAACTCTCACTCTCTAAATCATGTTTCCGAATGTAATTGGGAAAGGAGATAAAGGTTGAATATGAAGAGGCAAGAAGCCCACAGGCAAGCAAACCTCCCTTTGTCCTCCACCTCGGCAACCCAGCTCATTCTGCTGGAAGAATCCCCACAGAAGTCAAAGCTCAATCCATTTTCTCACTTCATGCTTCCTGGTTTCTCTGTTTGAATTCTTAACCCCTGCTGTTGATCAGGGAAGGCCATTCTGCCCCACTTCAATGAAGCCACCAGGCCAGGCCATCCTTCAGCCCCTGTGGAATTTTGGCTGCAGCGGAAACACGGCACAGAGCTCTGGTTTGGTCTGTTTTCAGCCCAGCTTCTCCCACCTTAAGTACACTAAAATGAAAGCTATTCCCAAAAAAGCAGCAATGCATCCATTGGAGGATTAATCATGCCATGCTCTACTTACAATTTTGAATACCAGAAGCAAAGGCAAGCTACTGATGAAGCATTAACAACAAAGACATTGGCAGCATCTCCATACGTACCTGAACTAGTGTTACATTCAATTACAGACCAGTTTCTACTACGTCAAAGTTTGTTTAGAACAAATTTTACACATCCTTAAAAGAGAACCATAAAAGAAAGTGCTCCTGTAAGAACAAGTGGGTTTAACCATTGCTGCTCAGGTTGATAAGGAAACACTGTTGAAATGCTGCTCCCTGTCCTGCTCCCTGAATCCATGATGGGGATAATCACAAGTCAACACGCCACCTCCAGCGCACTCGGAGGTACCACAGGCTCCACAGCGTCACCCAACGCTTCCACTGCTGAGAATCACCCTCCACTCCTTTGCACTTCAGAAATAACAGCTTTTGGCAGAGGTTTTGCATGATTACTCCTTCTGGAAGCATCCTTTCCCTGAACCTTTCCTTCAAACAGCTTTACATGGTGTGAAAATTCCTAGCAGAGCCTGTGCAGGAATTGGTTCAAACAGCTCTAGCACCTTACAGGTTGATGGGTTAAATCCAAAGTGACAAGGGCAAACTCCTCCATCTCTAGTGAATCCTACCCCTGGTGTGATTCAAGCCTGTTTTGACAGGGTTTAAGAGAAGATAAACCACAGCTGTATGTGATGTTAAGGACAGAAGTTATTCTCCCACTTTCCAGTGCCACCAAGCCTGCAGGTGCAACTCCCAACCTCTCATTAATGCTTTCACATATGCAAATATGCTCCTGTATTGCTTTAAGGCGTGTGTTACTCCCCAGATCTCCTGGTACGCACAGGAGCACGCTGAGGGGCTCAGGAGCTGGCAGCAAAGCACAGGTGTTCAGCACTTTGCCTCGCTGAAGCTTTTACCCTTTGTGCTCTTGAACAGAGAGAGGGTGAGGAAAGGGCCCCGTACCTTCAGATCCTGCCAACTGCAGCGGCTTGACAAATTTTCCACAATCAATCTGTATTCTGTACGGGTCGGGGGACCGTACTTATCTCTTCCGCTTCTTCTATAACCATATCCACCTTTAGGAGGTGACAGACACAACTTCAACCAGGGAAAAGGAGCCTCCTCACCGCCCCGACACCACCTGTCCTGCCCCGCCTGCTCCCGGAGGCACCCCAGCCCCACCCGCCCTCCAGGCTAAACCCACCCCTCCTCACAGAGCTGATACAAAGACCCAAAGCATTAAAGATGTTTTACTACAATTAAGCAAAGCACAGAGTTACGATTACGCTACGATTACCATGCAATTAAATTTAATATTATCTTTAAAAACGGTTCGAAAGAAGAAACCGAATTAAGCCAGTTGACTAAAGTTACTTACATTGCTTAAAGGCTTTCTGAATATCTGACATGAATAAAGCTTTTCAGGCACCTATTTCAGATTAATCTCATCTGTCTCTAACCCTTGGGATCCTCACCACCCAGGTCTAATGGGAAAAGGCTGCGGTCGTCACATGGCTTCCTTTTTTTTTTTTTGGTCAGCCAAGGGCCACAAAGGTCAAAGAGCCACTCATGGAAAGGTACCCCAAGGTCAGCAAATGGAACGGGCAGTCATCTTAGCCTCAAAGGACTCTTTCAATTAAAACATTGAGGTCTTTGTTAAATCTATGTTAAACAGCACATTGCAAATAAACCATTCAAAATCGTTCAACGAAATGATAATAATAATTAATAATAATAATAATAATAATAAAAATGGTACGAGAAACTGCGTTTATTAAGTTATCAATTAAAATAGTTTAATACAAACAAACAAGTTAAGAAATATTCAGATTGACAGTTACATTTACAGTTACAGAACAACTCGGTATCATTTTTCTTTTTAGATTACTTTTTAAAGAACTGAATAAAATGATGTTTTATTTAAAATAAGGCAGGGATACAAAGGCACAAGTGCTTACTGCGTCCTGAACCGTAACTGCTGTCACGGCGTGGGCCCCGGGCGTGCTCCACGATCACTCTCTCCCCACACAGATCCTTCCCATTCAGCTCATAAACTGCATCATCTGCATCTCTCAGATCATCAAACTCCACAAAGCCGTACCTGTGGAAAGGGAAGGAGAGGGAATCACTGTGGAGAAGTGAACTCCAGGGATCTGGGACCAAAAACAGAGCCCCGGGTATGCTGTCCCGCACAGGAGCCTCCTGAGGGTACCTGACGGTTCAAAGCTATAGGCCTTGAAAAAATGGAAAGGATTTATTAAAGAGCCTCCAAAAAACAGGCAGAGAGAAACAGGAAGGCTTGAAAACACACCTATTCATTTATAAATACATGTTTTACAGAAGTGAAACAGTTGCTGAATTGAACTGAGGATGATTCTTCATCAACAAAATGATAATCATGTGAGAGTGTAATGGTTGAATTCATTTATGTTGGCAAGAGATGACTATTATGGAGTAATCCTGGATGAAATTCAGGGTGTGATTTTTCTTTCTAAAGGTAGGATTTAAAAACCCCAACCATTAAAAGTGAGTTCTACCCTACACACTGAATAAATACAGAGTTACAGAACTGTTCAGGTTGGAAAAGCCCTTTAAGATCATTCAGTCCAACCTGCCAAGGCCAGCACTAACCATGTCCATCCTGTACAGGGGCTCAGGGACAACCCGCTGACCTGTTCACGGTCACAGAGCAAAATCACAGCAGCTGAAGCCAAACCCCACCTGCCCTTTTTGAACCTGGTAAGAATTAAACTCCCATTTAAATCCCAACTTTGTGTTTCCCATTTTCCCAGTGGGTCAGGGAAGAGGACAAAAAGCACCAAAGGGCTGTTTATCAGAGCTGAGTCTACCAGCAGCTGAAATCACTTCTCCTTAATTACCTGCTAAGACAGGATCCAGGCTCTGGAGTCACCCAAATCCAAGGACACTCCAGCCCTGTGCACAACTGGGGCCTCTTTTTGGATGCAACACCCCTGGCTGCTGCAGGTAAACAATCCTGGGCTTGGATCTTAGCAGGCCAAGGGGGAATCTTAGTGAGTTAAAGAACAACACACCCCTGATACAAAATGCAGCTTTCCAGCACCAAAGAGGCTCCAGGAGACCTGGAGAGGGACTTGGGACAAGGGACGGAGGGACAGGACAAGGCGGAATGGCTTCCCACTGCCAGAGGGCAGGGTGAGATGGGATATTGGAAGGAAATTGTTCTCTGTGAGGGTGGGGAGGCCCTGGCACAGGTTGCCCAGAGGAGCTGTGGCTGCCCCATCCTTGGAAGTGTCCAAGGCCAGGCTGGACAGGGCTTGGAGCAACCTGGGCTGGTGGAAGGTGTCCCTGCCCACGGAAGGGGGTGGGAATGAGATGTTCTTTAAGGTCTCTTCAACCCAAAACACTCTACCATTCTATGAAAAACACTGGCCTCATTTAGATTACTCCATTTTTAAGCTTCCTCTCCACCTCCCACAATCACAGCACTCTGGGCAGCTCCTGTTTGCTGTGTGATGGGCCCTGTACTAATGCAAGACTTCAGGATCACTCCAAACACCACAAATAAAGAGGCTGCTGCCGCCTGCAAGTGCTGCAGTTTCACAGAACAAACAAGTGTGATTGATTTATAACAACCGAAACTATCACAGTCAGTACAGACCCATTCAAATCACAACTTTCTTCCCTTCCATCCCAGAAATAAAGCAATGCAAACTTGTTTAATAAAAGGAGATCTCACCCTAAAAGCAGCTCCTGACAGGTGAAGTGCCAGCGATGCACCAGCACTTCCACGACAATAAATGCAGAGACATTTGAAGTGAGATAACAAAGGCACCTCTGAATTCCATCAGTGTTGAACATGTTCTTCCCAGATGTGGTTTGGGGGCACCCAGTCACTCCAATCACACACCAGCAGCACCAGTTCCTGCCCTTGGCCTCCCACAGGAATTTGCTCCCAAGATGGTCCCACATCAGCATGACTTTGGCCAAACTGTGATGAACACCAGGAAAATTTTTCCTCCTCTTTGTTCATTCCAAAAGGGAACGCTTCTCATTCACCCTACAGTATTTGTCTTTTCCATCTGGGAATGTATCAAATGCAAGGAGATTTAGAATAAGGTATTGCTGGAAAAGGAAAAAGCAAACCTTCTCATTTCTTTAAAACAAAAAAGCAAGTTCATCCAAACCTTGATACTACCTCCATTTAAAGAATAATAAAATCCAAAGCCCACACCACTCACAAATGAGAGTAATGCCGATCTACCCGTTAAATATGGACAATATTGCACCTTAGGATCTAAAATCACAACCCTTTGGAAGCAGTTTGACACCATAGAAAGTCACCACTGCTGACCCAGCCATCAGAACCTGCTGCTCCATGCCAGCTTTTAAATCTGCTTCCTAATGTCTCCTATTCCACTTCATATGTGGCATAAAGCTACTTCCTAAAAACGTCAATGCAATTTACTTCAGCTCCCATGAAACCACACCATTTTCTGCTTGGGCATCAGAAAGAGCTCCAGGAGAATGTCCTTATCCTGAGCAATTCCAACAGACTGAACCTCTCAAAGGTGGATGTTTGGTTTTTTTTGGTTTTTTTTTAAATCTGAAGTGAAAGGCAAAACGTGATTTTGCTAAAATTGCTGAATACCTGAAATAAAAGGCAGATCCTCATCTTTCTCCTCCTTCCAGCTGCTTCCCTGCCTGCATGCCTTTGGAAGTGGATTCTCCCTGCTGGCTCCACGCCCTTCTCTCCATGCCAGGACCAGCACATAGCCCGGGCATTCCCTAAGTGCCCAGTTATTCCCGCCACTCGTGAACAGCTGGGGATGTGCTGGAGCCCAAAAGCCCAAGTTTCACCTGCCGTTCCCTTCGGAAATCCATGAAGTTCCTCGGGGGTTGCAATCCATCGGAGCTTGACCTGCGGCTGCAGGGTGGATTCAGCAGCTGCTTTGCATCTTCCAGCAAGGAGAGACCTGCTCACCTCTCACCAAACATGCTGATGGTTTGGCAGCTTCCCCAGTTTCCCTTCAGACACTCGCTCCACACGGACAGATGTCTCCAAACCCTTCCCCTGTTCTTCCCGCAGCTCTGGATGAGCGAGGTCGGGTCAAACAGCCCCAACATGAGCAGCCACAGAGGAGGAAAAGGAGGAAAAACTGATTCCTGCCTTCAGCTTCGCTTGGAATAAAGAAGGTGATGTGTCCAGCCCTAAAAAACACTCCTGAAAATTAACTTACCAACAGCTCAGGACTCGGTGGGGCTCCTTGTTCGAGCTGCCCTGTAGCCAGGGCCAGGACCAGGAGCAGGATGTTAGCAAGGAAAAGCTTCTTTAGGGCCCTTGACACACTTATTTAAATAATACTGAAGTTACAGCCTCAAAAAATAGCCGTGAATTCTCCAAAGCTGCTCAGGGCGATGCAGGCAGGTAAATACATGGGTAGACCTATTTTTTAGCGAGCCTGAAGATTGGTTTCTTCATGACTGACAGTTTGCAGCTCCTAGAGGCATCACAGGTAGCTTTAAGTGTGTTTTAGACAATCAAAAACCAGGCTGAGAAGTCCAATTTTCTGGTCACTTCACACAGTCATTGCACACACAGAGCTCTGGCTGTCAGTGCAGCTCTGGGCGGGAAAAGAGAATATGCAAATAAAGAGCACACATTAAACACTGCAACCTGGAACAGAGAATCCTACAGGAGCCACATTTTCATTTCCCCGTGCTTCCCTCAGGTAATAATTGCTTTAAGCCATTGAATTGCAAGCTTAAATTACGATTAGTGAGCCCCAGCTAAGCTTTTAGGACTCCATGGTATCACATTGCATTCCATCCTCTCGCTCCAGCATTCCAGTTTAGCTCCTCAAACACCCAGCAGCCGATGCACCAAGGAGAGCTCCCAAATTTCCAGAAGCAGCTGCAGCAATGTCTCCAGTCAAACACTGTGCAGGAGTTTTTAATCACTTGCTAAGCACTACTAAAAATAAGCTGCGGAGGAAGGCTCAGGGCTGTCCCAAGAACAGACACACAGCCTGACTGCTCAGGTACCATTTTTTGCCAAGGAATTTCCCTCCAAATCTGTGAAAGAACTTAAGGATGTCAAACTGAAAAAAAAGGAATTAAGTCGTTGAGTTAATCCTAGAAATGCAGGCTGGGCTCTGGCTAAGCCACAGCTGAAGCAGGGAACTGCAAGGTGAAGGCAACTCAACTATATTGTCTTACATTTCCTCTTCTCCTTCCCTTATTTTGCAGCTTTTGAACTCTGCCTTCCCCAAGGGAAGCTACAAAACAGACTCCAGCTCCGGAATAAAGCGTATCCCATAGAGAGTACCTGGATTTTGGATACAGGCAGGCTGTGCCCTCCTCCCCTCTCTACCAGTTACTGTTTCCACATAAGATATCACAGCTCAAGGACAGCCCCGAATCAGCTCCTGTCCCCACAGCACCCCCCTGTTCCTAAATGCTGGGCTGGGATCCTCAGGTTGGTCCTCAGCAGATGTTTTCCAATAAAAGCAGGAAGACAAGTCCCTCTGCCACATCAGCAGTTCTACATCTGCTAACGAAGTTCAGTTGGCTTTTTTACCCACTCCCCCACCAACATCTATGAAACAGGAATACTGAATTTGGAGGTTTACTCAGCAACAGGAACACTGCCCACCCTAAAAACCACTTCCAAGGATACACAGTGGGACTGGAAAACAGCACACTTGGATACTCCAGCTAATCTTCAACATCACCTGAGGCTGTGTGGGTTAAAACACTGACACGTGAACACTTGTTTGCTTTAATAATGGGTTTTATTCATCTTCTGAACCTGTTAAATGTCCACCTGCAGCACAACCAGCATTAAAACTTAATGGGCCTCTTTTATTGTAACGCTCAAGGTCTAAGTTACACAAGAAATTCCTGTTCTCCAGTTCCAAGGTGGAATTAATACCTGGCTCTCCTGGCTATATAACAATAAAATCCATGTTCCACTCAGCCTTACTAAGCAAGACTTCAAGTTGGGTTTCTTGGAAGAAGCAAAGGCTCCAAAACTTGTGAGGTTTTAAGTGCTGGGGAAGAAAACCACCAAAACCAGCAATTTGTTTTCCCTTGGAAAATCCACACTTGAATGTCTTGGGAAGTCGGAGCAGGATCCAACCCCTGGAGCAGCAGTGGGGGCTCAGCTGCTGGAACAGCACAGGTGAGAACACAGGTGAGTGGGTTTGGGGGATTTGGGGATGGGGCAGGACCACTCCCCCCAGGCAGCCTGGGGGTGTGGGAGCAGCTCTGCATCCCCCCAAAACAATGGGGGAACACAGAGGTCCTGCCCCCTCCAAAAATGGGGGAACCCGGGGGTTCTGCCCTCTCCAAAAATCGGGGAACTCAGGGGTTCTGCCCCACTCACCCCCAGCCAACAGGGAGTTCAGGCACCTTCCTCTGGCCCCCACAGAGGCCCAGCCATCCTGCCCCACAAAAAGGGGCAGCCCTCCAACACAGGCCCAGGTGTCTCGCCCCCCCAAAAAGGGGGAGCCCAAGAGTTTTAACCCCCCCTCACCCAGTAAAGGCCCAGGCATCATCGTGTCCCCCCTCCCCAAAGGGCAACCCAGGCCTCCTGCATCCCAGTTGCCATAGAAACACAGGCGTCCCGTCCCCAATATGGGAAACCCAGGTATCCTGTCCTGCTCCAGAACAGGCCCAGCCCTCATGTCCCCCAAAAAACGAGCAACTCTGCCGTCCTGCTCCTCCTCAAAGGAGGAGCCCAGGGGTGCTGCCCCCTCCCCAGACAAAGGCCCAGCCCTCCTGCCTCCCCCCAAAAAAGGGACCTCAACCGTCCAGCCCGAGTCCTGTCCCACCAGGAAAGGCCCAGGCACCGTGTCATCGTGTCCCCCCTCCCCAAAGGACAACCTGGGCTTCCTGCCTCCCAGTTGCCATGGAAACGCAGGCGTCCCGTGGCCTTCCCCAGTAAAGACCAGAGGGCCTGTCCTCCCCAAAAGAGGCCCAGGCCTCACGGCCCTCCTAAAAAAGGGGGCACCCAGGCGTCCTGTCCCCCTCCCCAGTAAAG
>VXAY01002049.1:9600-19869 GCA_013399855.1 Oxyruncus cristatus | reverse complement strand
CCGCGCGCGCCGCGCCCCGCCCCGCCCCGGCCCCGCGCGCAGCTTAAAGCGGCCACGGCGCGCGGTGGGGCCCACCCGGCACACGGCACCGCGGAGAGACATGGGGACGGACACAGGGACAGAGAGACAGACACAGACACACGGGCACGGTCACAGAGACACAGGGACAGAGGGACAGAGACACAGAGTCACAGAGATACAGGGACAGAGACACAGAACCACAGAGTCACAGAATCACAGTCACGGAGTCACGGTCACAGAGTCGCAGGATCACAGTCACAGAGTGGCAGAATCACAGGATCAACCGGGTTGGAAAAGACCTCCAAGACCATCCAGTCCAACCTGTGACCCAACACCACCTCATCACCCATCCCCACGCTCGCGGTGCTCAGGGGTCCCCCCATGGTGTCCCCCACCTGTGGCCAGACTTGGCTATTCCTCGTTCCCTCTGATGAGCAACAACATCCCCCTTGCTGATCCCTAAATGCCATTTCTGGGGACTTATTTTTATCATTTGGGTTGACATCAGATGCCGAAATCACACCAGATCCCAGCAGAGGCTCTGGGAACATTCCAGCATTAGCAGCCACCCCCCTAAAATAACCCCACAATCACCCCCAAAAACATTAATACTGCGTAGGCGCAACACCAGCATCTGGATTTCCAACCACGATCCCGCCCATCTGACAAGCAGAATTAAATCTAATTATTGATTCCTTCGTGCCCTGGTGTGGGAGGGAGCGGTGGGAACATTTTGTGAGAGGGTTCTCTAAAGCTTGTAGGGTTTTATCACAGAGTCCAATAAACAACGGGGATAAAAGCCTTGCATTAATTTTTTCTGGTTTGTCATGCTTAATGGACCTCATAACGATTTCAAAGTCCTTTTTGGGCTTTATTTTCCCCATTTTGTCCATTGACCAGGAAGTGCTGAGCAGGGGATGTGCCTCTGCCTCCAAAACTGGTGGGGAGAATGGAAATGCAAAATATTGGGGGGGTTTACTGGGGATGGGGGAGCAGAGGGGAGGTGCTGGCAGGGAGTTTATCACGGGGAGCACCTGGTGGGCTGCTCTGTCCGCTCTGCTCCAAGGGAGGTCTTGCTGTGAGGGGTTACAGGGAGGATAAAATGGCTTTGATATGTCCATTTAGCTCCAACACAGCTGTGGGGTTTAACTCCGGAGTGGTTTGCTCCTCCCGATGCACACACAGTTGTACAGGAGCCCCCTCCAACCCTGATCAACATCCCTGCCCCCAGGACCCAAAAAATTCCCAGCGAGCTCCCTGGGTTGGGCTCTGCAGGCTCTGTGGCAAAGAAAATCCAAGGAACCCAACCAAGGAAGGGGTTGGGGGTTATTTCCATGGCAGGATGTGTTTGGGTTCATCCTACAGTGCAGCACAGAGAGCCTGCTGAGAGCTGAGAGCATCACCTGGACACGGGGACAACCACAGCAGAAGGAGCACTGTGGACATCACAGAGCAGGGGTTATTCCACAGGAATTCCACGCAGGCATTTCTGCACAGGGGAGAAGGTGCCCAGGTGAAAAACTTCATGTCTGGGACACCTGGATGTCCAACACCCTCACCTTCCCCACCCCTCCCTGGGCACTGCTCCCCGGGGCACAGGGACACAGCACTGCCCTAGCAGGACATTCCACACGAAAAAACAGCTGGAATCATCTCTGGGCTCCAACCAGCTCCCTGGGAAATCAGAGTTTTTGGGCTACTTCTGTTTCTCCCACCTCCTGCTGCCAGGAGAGGGGCACCACGCTGTGACGTCACCGTGGTGGAACACAGGCTGGAGAACTTCCCAGGCAGCTGGAACCACAGGACTTCATCAGGCTGGCTGGAGGCAGCCAAGCTGAGGAAAAAGAAGCTAAAATGGAGATGTCTTCACCAGAGACATCCCGTGCTCCCAACCCAGAGGAGCCAGCCTGGGGGGTGGCTCCAGCCTCCCGTCCAGGAGATGACACGGGACTGTCCTGGGATGGTGCCGCCAGACCTCCCGCAGACAAAAACGCCCTTCAGGATCGGCTCGATGAACCCTGGGACCCCAAGGTGAAGTTTTGCTCCTTGAAGATCTCTGTCAACACCAAATCTTCGGAGGACTCCTTCCTGGAGGCGCTCTGGGAGATCCTCAGCAGCCAGAGCTTCGAGTCCATCTGGTGGGGCAACGACGGGAACTGCATCGTGATCGGAGAGAGGCTCTTCAGGAAGGAAGTGCTGGGGAGGAGGGGGCCGAGGAAGATCTTTGAGACAGAGTCCATGAGAGGCTTCCTCCTCCAACTCATGTTCCATGGATTCCGCAGGATGGAAGGGGACTCTCCCCTGCTGACCTCCATGGAGGAGCTGAGAGCAGTAGCAGCAGCTGGGGCTGAGCTGGGCAAGGTATGTCAGCTCCTCCCCACACACGAAGATCACTCAGGGTGTTTTAGGAGAGGTTAATGTTCAGATAAAATCAGCCTTCACAAGGCCAGAGCTGGGGATGGGAGCAAACAGTTTTGTCTCCCCATCAGTGTTATTCCCAACGCGTCCATTCCACGCTGCGGCGCCTGAAAACTTGTGGGGTTTGGGTTTCTCCAGGGGTTTTTTGGCCTTTGGACACCCTACACTTCTCCACTCCCAAATGCCCATAACACAAGGGTGGTCGTGACCTAACAAAACTCCGTCCCAACGCTTCACTCAGATGAAACCTGATGTTTAAAATGCCCCGGGGGGGGCCTTTAAACACCCTTTTGTCCTTGGGATCTCCCTCGGATCTCCTCCTCCTCCTCCTCCTTGCAGTGACGGCAACCAACTCAAGCTCTCCTTTGCCTTTTGCAGCTCCTGTTCTACTCCAACCCCTATTTCACGAGGGATGACCCCTCCTGCCATCGGAGGGGCGTGGAGACTGCCAGGGAAAGCGTGACCCCCGCAGCCGTGTCCCCCCTGGGCGCCGGGAGGGCGGCAGAGCTCCCATGGAAAAGATGGTGGGATGCTCAACTGGCAGCAGGGGTGGAGGAGGGAGAGGAGGATGATGACACCCAGACACCCACGAGCACCAGCCCTGAGCCAGGGGCAGACAATCCCCCCAGGGTGGGCAGTGCCGGACCCTCCCCACCGAAACGGCCCCGCAGGCGCGGCCCCGCCGGCATCCGGGAGGCAGCTCCTGCTCCACCCGCGGCTTCACCGCCCCGGGTCACCCCTCCCGCCCCAAACAGGCCCCTGGCAGTGCCCACAGTCCCAGTGGCCACGCAGGCGCCCGGGGCTGGGCTGGCTGCGCTCTGCGCCCCGGGGTTTGGGATGGACATTGTGGGGTCACCACCCGGCCACGCTCCAGCCCACGGGCACTGCCCCACCTGCTCCTGCGGAGGGAACAGCGGGGCCAGACCTCGGCAGGGGCAGGACTGGGAAGAGCAGAGGCCGTAGGGTTAGAAATGCAGCAGGACAGGGGGAAGCAAGAACACACTGTTGGTTGTTTTCAGTAATAAATCATTTCATTTGGCCGTGTCCGTCCTCTGCAGTGTCACAGTCGCTGTCCCACACCCGGGTGGGGGGGTCTTCAGGGACACCACGGGTCTGGCTGGGATGGGCCAAAGGCTCAGCACTCGCAGTGCTGTTGGCAAAATCCAGCAGATCCCAGGGCTCCTCCAGGAGCTGCAGCAGCACCAGGGTCACTCCCACCACAGCAACACCTCGCTGCTCTGGGGAGTCTGTGCCCCTTCCTCCCCCAGCTTGGGGGCAGGGGGGCTGCAAGGAGACAATTTGGGCTTTCCATGCCCATCCCATATCCCACCTGGGATAACTACAGCAGTGCAGGAGGCAGCAGTGCAGCTCCCTCAGCTCCAAAAATATACATAAGGGGGAACTGCTGCTCTTTTGACACCCTGAGCTGACTGAGCCACTGTTTGTGCTTCCAGCCTCACCCCAGCTGAGGTGAGATGCAGCCTCCCTCCAGCAGCACTTCCACACGAAGCTGTGGAGGCTTTGAGAGCTTTCAGTGGCCAGCCAAAAGTTAAAAAACAAAGGAAAAAAGAAAACCAATGGATCTGGAGGTTTTTTCCCCCCCTAAGTCTGTGGACAAGAAGCGGGGCTGTGCTGGAGCATGACAGGGCTCCAGGAGCTGCGGGTCAGAGGAGGAGGATCTGCTTGGAGGACACAAAGGGCTTCATGGAGGCCTCCAGGGCTGCCTTGTAGTCCTGGAGAGGGACCTCGGTGCAGGCGGGCGCGGTGAGCTGTCCCCGACGGATCAGCTGGCACAGGGCGTCCATCATCCCAGCCACGCTCTCCTGGTCTGCACGGGAAGGGAAGGAGGGAGCTCTCACTGCGCTGTGCCAGCACCACCCTGGCAAACACCCACTCAAAGCCCTACGGGGTCCTGGGTGTGATGTGCCCCCAGCTCGGGCACGTGGGACGAGGGAAGAGCCCCTGGGATGGTGACAGGGTAGAGTCCCTGCCCAGGCTGGCCAGGTGTCTCAGTGCCCTGGGGACGAGCAGCACTTGTGACATGGGTGACAGTGAGGAGCACGGGGCCGGTGGGGTGGTTTGGGACCCGCGCCCGTGCCCACCCTCAGCCCCCCACCCCGGCTCACCCTGCGCGTGGTCCTTCCGCCACTGCGTCATCCAGAACCCGCGGAGCCGCACGTCCCGGAAGATGAAGGCGCTCTGTGGAGAGGGAATGTGCACCCAGTGACACCCCTGGGTCCCCTCACACACCCAGTGACACCCCTCCCGTCCTGACAGCAGTGGGAGGTGGCAAAGAGGTCCCTCACCCCCTCATTAGTGTTCCCATTTGTGACTCAGGGCACAGCGGGATGCGGAGATGGGGCTCCAGTGTGAAGTCAGGGTGGATTTGATCCTCAGCATCTGTGGGGCTTCTGGGGTTTCTCCACTGGGATTTCACAGCAGCCCAAACCCACCCCGAATAAAGCCAAGAGACCAGCAGTGGGATTAAAGGCAGTTTGGCCCTCCAGGAGCCCACCAGTTTAAAAAAAGAAGGCTGGGGGCTCTCAGCCTCGATCAGGGTGAGCTGAGCTCCAGCGAGGGGACATCCCAGTGGATGTGCCCCCAGGGAAATGAAGAGCATCTCCAGTACTCACCACAGGCACCATCACAGGCTGCTTTGCCATCCCCCCGTAGGTGACCATGGTCCCTTTGGGCCTGAAGCAGGAACAGACTGTGTTATGTGGCCCCCAAAGTGCAGCCCTGACCTTCCCACCTCCCCCTCTGCCGACCCCAACCCCACCGCTGCACCCCAGGGCTGTCCTCGCACCAAGGGCTCCCCCAGTTACCCCTCAGACCCCACTTTCCAGGCTCTCCTCTTGCTTCCATGCACCATTAGCTGAATTTGAAGCTCAGTGCTCCAGTTGTACCTGGCCAGGACCTTCATAACTGGACCTCAGCTGCTCCCAGCCACCGGCAGCGTGAGACACGCAGCGATGACGGGTTAACTTTACATCACTGTTGCCATCCAAACCCCCTTTTCCACTCGTCTTCCCTCTCCAAAAGTTCTACAGACCCTGGAGCAGGACCCTCTGGTGCAGGTTTCTGTCCCCAAGCCACCACACAGCCAAACTTACTGCAGGTGCCGCAGCATCTCCGTGGTGCTTTTGCCTCCGACGCAGTTCAGGGCGAGCCGGGGCTTGGGGGTGCTCTGCAAGAGTTCAGGAAAAAAGATCCCAAATTTTAGGGCTCCTTTTTTAGGGTGGGACCACGGTTCTTAAGGGAGCAACTGCCTTAACATCAAGAGTTACGTGGGGGCAGCTGAGAGTTGTGGTGTTAAAATCTGTCGTAGAATCAAGGAATGGTTTGGGTCTGAAGGGACCCTAAAGCCCCTCCAGTTCCACTCCCCTTGGTTGCTCCAAGCTCTGTCCAATCAGACCTAAAATTTATGATCCTGCCCTTGTGGTAGCAGGAAAATCCCTCAAATTCTGGGGCTCAATCCTGATCTAGAGGGAAATTTGTTCTTCCCACCATCCCTGCACTTTTCCCTGCAGTGACAGCCCTGGACCACCTCTCTCCAGTGGGATCAGCATTGAGGTACCTTAAATATATCTTTCATCTCTGGCTTTCTCAGCATCTCCTCTGTGATGACGTGGTCTGCACCCAGGGCCATCAGCCTCTCCACCAGCTGTGGGAGATCCGGCCTGGGGGAGGGAAAAAGGAAGGGAAAAAGAGAGGACCCGATGAGCCAGGAGGCAGAGTGCCACCTGCTCCTTCCCCTGTCACTTGGGGACAGTGGGGCAGAGGCTGGAGGACACCTTGGAGGAGCAAAGAGGAGATGGGCAGGATGGGTGGAACGGGCAGCACGACCAGCTCCAGCTCCCAAACTCGCCTCCAGCCCAGGCCGAGGGTTAACCTTCTCCGCTCATCTCCCCTCTCCAAAAGTTCAAAGCACTCTGGAGCGGGACCCTCCAAGCGCCAGTTTCTGTCCCCAGGCCTGTGCCCAAACCACCAGGCAGCCCAACCTCACCCCCACAGACCTTCCCCTGCCCAGGGGACCCACCTGTCCCTCACCACGTTGATGGTCTTGACGCCGGAGGCCCTGGCGATCTGGATGACGGCCTGGCCCACGCCGCTGTTGGCAGCGTTCTGGATGACGGAGTCACCTGGATGGGAGCAAACCCGGATTTTCACTGCAGAAGGGACTGGCAAACCCCCCCAGAATTCCCCGTGCTCGGCAGAAGGCTTACCGGGTGCCAGGGTCTCAAAGTCAGTCAACATCCGCAACGCCGTGCAGGGGTTGACGCTCAGCGTGGCCGCGCAGAGCACGGGGATGTCCCTGGGCACCTTCAGCAGCATCGCCTCAGGGAACACCCCTCGTGTCCTCCACGTCCCTGGGTTCCAGCAGCAGAGCCACAGGAAGGCGGGAAAGGAAAGGAAAGGAAAAGGAAAAGGAGAGGTCATGAGACCCTCAGTTCACACCGCTGGCTTAATGCCAGTCACGGCAGCATCGCCACGCCGGGCACCTGCTAAACCCTGGAGAGGGAATTAGGGAATATTTTCCCACATGGGTAGAGCCAAAACCGTGGATGGATCCCCGGATTTATCACCCAGCAAAGCCTATTCATTTCCCAGGGGGATAATGGGACTGGGGCTCCCCGGGCACAGGGAGTGTGCAGAGATAATGGAAATACTCTCCATCCTATGGATGAGCCCATATATTCAAAGCCAATTTAGGCAGCTTTACTCCTTCTATACTTAAATCCAATTTAACCCTCTATTATCTATTTACAGGTTTTTTATGTTTAAAAATATCCCATTTGGCTCTTAACTCGATCTCTTTCCTTCTCCCATTAAGCAACAAAAGCCTTTTAAGAAGAAATAGGCAAAGAACAAGCTGTTACAGGAAACCAGAAACAACAAATTTCAGGCCATTGGCATTTTGGAGGAGCACGGGAGGCATTTGTTGGGAAATGAATTCCCACACTTTCCCAGCAGAGCACTGTTAAGGAGAAAACTGCACTGAGGTGTCCCCACGACCTTGCCCAGGTGAGACGTTTCATCCCAGGCCTTTGGGGAAGCCTTAAGTGGATGGGACAAAACGGGGCTGTTTCCAGAAAAACACAGATTGCTGCAATGCTTTATAATGGCACAGAAGCCCCATAAAGGGTCTATGCTACAGAAGAGATGATTATTTCTAAATTTAAGTTTAGCATAACCAATGGCATTGCCACTGCTCCTACTGCAGGTGTTCCAGGTTTTTGCATTTTAAGAGTCCTGTGAATAGGAGCCCATTCCCTGGAGCCCCCCTGCATCCGTGGAGGATGAGCAGCATCACTTGCTGGGGCTGGGGAGCAGGAATTGAGCTTGTTTTATAAAAAAACCCACATTAAAATAAAATAGGTGGTGAAAATACAATTTAAATCAAGAAATAAACAGGTAAGAGATAACTCCAGCAGTTATCTGACTGTCTGAAACAATCCAGCTCATTATAATTATGATTTAGCTCATACAGCACTGAATGGGTTCCAATTGCTGCTCCCCTCACTCAACACTCCCGAAATGAGCTTTTTTTTCCCCTTTTTGAGTCCCACCCCATTAGATGTAACTGCTGTAAGTGGAGGGACACGTGGCTCTACCCACCCCCAGCAGAGACAGTGCTTTGGAGGGCTGTGGGTTTGCTGCAGGACCCCCCAAAACCCCCCCAGCAGCTCCCCAGGCACCGGCCCACACACGAGCACGGCCGGGGCTTTGCTCTCCGGGAAAGCTTGGGCAGCTCCCAGTAGGAGCCAGCACCCCAAAAATCCTTGGAGAAGATGCTCTGCAGGTGGGGGATGCAGAGAGGACTTGGGGGTGCTGGGGACACACTCACCGAGGCCGGCGTCCGCTGGGATGACCCAGTCCCCGGGTTTCAGAGCCGACACCCGACTGCCGACCTCCAGCACCTCCCCGACACCTTCGTTCCCTCCCACGGCCGGCAGAGGGGACAGGATGGCGTAGGTCCCTGTTGGGAAGCTGGAGGTGAGCTGGAGACCCCATCACACCTGACATTCCCATGCCATGAGCCACCTCCAAAACCTCTGAGCCATCGGACTGGGACTTTGACACGCCCGACATTCCCATCCCGGGAGCCATTTCCAAACCCTCCAAGACATTGGAGTTGGACTCAGACATCCCAGACATTCCCACCCCAAGAGCCATTTCCAAACCCTTCCAAGACACTGGAGCTGGACTCTGACATTCAACACATTCCCATCCCAAGAACCATTTCCAAACCCTCCAAGGCACTGGAGCTGGACTCAGACATCCCAGACATTCCCATCCCAAGGGCCATTTCCAAACCTTCCAGGACAGGAACTGGACTCTGACATCCCAGACATTCCCACCCCAAGAGCCATTTCCAAACCTTCCAAGACAGGAGCTGGACTTGGATACCCCAGATATCCCCATCCCAGGAGCCATTTCCAAACCCTCCAAGACATTGGAGTTGGACTCTGACATCCCAGACATTCCCACCCCAAGAGCCATTTCCAAACCCTTCCAAGACACTGGAGCTGGACTCTGACATCCCAGACATTCCCATCCCAAGAGCCATTTCCAAACCTTCCAGGACAGGAACTGGACTCTGACATCCCAGACATTCCCACCCCAAGAGCCACCTCCAAAACCTTCCAAGACAGCAGCTGCACTTTGCTGGTCCTTGTGGGTCCCTTCCAGCCCAGAATACCCCATGACTCTGAGCATTCCACAAGAACCAATGTCCAAAGTATTAATCCAACACATTACCTTGGATCATGTTGATGTCGGCGGGATTGATGGGAGCCGCCAACATCTTGACGTGGACATCGGAGTCTCCCAGCTTGGGCACCTCCAGATCCTTCAGTCTGAACAGGGAGACACAAAGGAAAAGGGCATCAAGACCAGCCTGGTGACGTGTTTTGTGCTGTGGTTGAAGGTGGAAAGTGCCAGTATCACCTCCACACACTTAAATTAACAGCACTGCCTTCCCCACCCCATTAAAAAATTGGATTTATATCAGACAGATAGACAGATTTTTGGTGGAGACTACTACAAGCCAACCACCCAACACGACCCTGTGTCACCAAGCCAAGTGACACTCGCTAATTTTAACAAATTCAGCAGGTTGTGTAAAAAAACCCACAGTTTCAACCAGCTGGGGATTTTATGGCTCGTCACGCTCGGTCTGAGCCTTACAGGAACTGGGATGTTCTCAGAAATCCGTGAGAAAAAGAAGTCAGGAAGCACAAGGCTGGCCTTGCACAAGAAATGCGGCGAGGGCAGCAAATCTCAGTGGTGAAAGACACTGTTGCACAATTCTGGAAAAGCAAAAGTCCTTCCCCAAAAAATCAGTGGGTCTGGTGTCTGGATGCACCCAGATAATGCACTGGCATTCCTAGGGGTGACCTGAGCAGGGCAGCAAGGCCTCGAGGTCTCCCCCTCTGAAAAAAAGGCCTAAAATCCACCAAAATGTGACTTTGTCCTTCCAAGGTTCTTTGGCTCACGATGACACCAAGCGCCAACAACTGTCCCCAAAAAACACTCATGACCAGCTTGGTCCCTAAAATGGGACCTCAAAGAGAATCCCCACGGATGGGATGCAACCCAGGATGAATTTGGGGTGCAGCACTGCTGGGGGCTCAGACCTCCCCATCGTACCCCAAATTAGGCAAGAATGGGGAAGGAGGGAGGGAGTGGGACAGGGGGGACCCCGTCAGCCTGTGAGATCATAGGGGCACCCCCAGGGTCCCCCCGTGTGCTCAGGAGCCTCTGAGCACCCTTGGCATTGCCATGGGGGTCCCACACGGAGCTGCACCCCATCCCCACCCCCTGCCC
>VXAY01002047.1:0-143860 GCA_013399855.1 Oxyruncus cristatus | reverse complement strand
AGGCCTGACTAGCCATCTCTCAGTTGCAGTTGGGGCACCACTGTCCTCGTTAGAAGAGCTGGGACTAGTTCATCACTGCATGGGTGTATTCCAAACTGTGTATTCTACACCCTCTTTGCCATTTCCCAGAAGCTTAACAATAGACTATCTGCAGCAGCTGCCCAGAGCACAGCCCACCCCTCAGGCTCTGTGCTGGGTGTTAAGAGGCCTGTTGATAAGGGGATGTTGTGGTCCTCANGTCCTCACACCCAGGACTCACAATCACCCACTGTGAAACTCCCTGCCCTGGGAAAAGGGGCTGGACATTGCTGCTGGAATGGGAGGGGATATAATCTTGGGGTTTGGAGACTTCTGGGACCACTTGTGGGATCGAGAGGAGGACCAAACCTCATCCAGACTGGGACCACTGCTCTAATTTGGATTACAACCACTACCTTCAATCGGATTACAGCCACTGCCTTCAATTGGACCGTGACTACCACTTTTAATCGGACTGCAGCCATCACTGGCCTCAACAGGTTTTTTCTCCTCTCTCTTTTCTTTGGGACTCAGAGGGGCCCCACGTGGGGCTCAGCAAGGGGGCCAATGAACACCATTCTGTTCGTGCCCCAGCGTGCCGGGTTTTTGGTGGATTGGAACCAATTGTTCATCTGTAAAATTGCATTTATTGCATTAATTTCATTAAATTGTCGTTCTGACTTCTAATCTCTCTTGAGTTAGCTTTATTTCCCCTGGCGGTTTACCTTTAAGCCAGCACACCATTGTGAGGAGGAGTGCTGGAATGCCTTGCTCTTCACCACACTTTGCACTTGAACTGCCACAGGAATTTCAAGCCAAGGCACTGAAGAAGTGGGAAGCATTTGCTGCTGCAAGAGAAAAGGAGAAATAACAGAACCTACATTTTGCTGAACCCTGTCTGATGATAGGCTGTCTCCTGCCTCCCTTATTAACTCCCACCCCAGTACTGGTAGCTTCATCTCTCACTGGCTTGTTTTTTCCTCCTGTTCTGCCTTGAGAACCATAGAATCTTTTAGGATGGAGAAGACCTTTAAAACCACCAAGTACAACCATTAACACAAAACCACCAAGCCCACCACTAAATCTTGTCCCCAAGTGCCACATCTTTTCATTATCTCCAGGATAGTTTTTGCCATGCTCTTCCCTTCATTTAACCTGTTCAGAGTTTTTTTAGAGCAAGTATAAGAAAACAGATTTTAATATTTATGTAGCAAAAAAAGTAATTTTGAAACAAAGTAAAAAATTTTACGTTAAACACTTAAACTTTTCTCATCCCCAGGTCAATTGCATACTGAATGTGGATATTTTCAGTGTCCCTGAAAATACTCCTGCTTCTCCCCAAAAATTACCCTAGGGGAAAAAACACACACAATCCATCTGCTTGTATGATTATTTTAACTCCATCTCTTTTATGTTTGTAACTTTACCAACCAGAGTGCCCGGCATGAAGGAGCAGCATTACACCATAGCTGTGGTCTGCCCCAGGGGCACCTGGGGATATCCCATCCATGCGCAGAGAAGATGAAACAGCCAGATTGGTCCAAAGTAGCTAAAACTCCTAAAGAAAACCTGCAAACCAGCTTAGTTTCCCCGGATCATTTATTCATTCATTACTCTTTGCCTGCCTTCTCTTGGCGGTTTCCCACATCTTGGGTCCCAGGGTGGGCTTTTGTGGGAGCATCCAGTTCAGGACATGCATGCTCCTTCTTCCTCATGGAGATGAAACCTTCCTTCTACACTCATTTCTCCCACTGCCAATAGCTGGGGGTTTTTTTATAAATTTGAACAAATCCACACCTATGCATTGTAACAGCGAGCGATGATTCACGAGCGACAGATGCCGGCAATGGTGCTGACAGAGCTGCATTAATTGCTGTATCATTTCAGGTGTCTAAATAACATTTATTATCTGTCTCTGCTGAGGCCTCAGGGGCTCAGATGTATGTTTTACGACTGGTGCACCAAAAGGAGAAAGAGAAATGCGATATTAGGAGGAGGAGGGTTCTTGGGTTTGTTATTAGTTGGTTTTGTTTGTTTGTTTGTTTGTTTGTTTGTTTTTTAATTTGGATTTGTTTGGCTTTAAAGACTGTTAATATGAGACTCAAGATATGTTTTAAATCAATAAGAAATGCTTTGGTGCTTTTTATTTATTTATTTAAAGGCAATTCTACAGGTATAATGAAAGGTTTTCATCTTTTTTCAGAGATGTAATAAAAAAACCCCTCAGCTTTTAAGAAGGTCAATTTGGCTTGCTAAACAACATTGATTTTTGAATATTACTGATGCATATAGTGAATTTCTATGATAACTTCCACCACTTCAAGAACTGTGTGAGATATAATTTGGTTGGTAACTACTTACTCTAAATAAAACTCAAACATTAATTACAGGTGCCTCATCACAAGTTATTGGAAAATTATTTAAAATATTGAAGAAAGTATCAAATTTTTTTCTGCTTCAGATTTAGAAGTAGACGTTTCTTTGAGAGGGTTACAGGGGACAGGAGGTCCCTGAAGCGCAGATTTAATTCTATTGAAATCCAAGGGACTTGGATTTGCAGAGGATGAAGATTTTTGTTCCGGTTTTTATATCAAACACTTTTACCAAACTCGGGCTTTCTTGACTGCAGACTGGGGCTGATAGTTTGCTGTCTGTTTCTCATTGCTTTACTGCAATTCATGCTGAGCAAGCACTTTGGAAACTTTAATTGAAAGCGTTGGGGTGTTTTAATTAATCATCATTGTGTTGCCCACAGAGAATCCCAAGCTTGGACCGCGGACCACCGTTATGGATTAGGTGTCTGGTAAACCTGCCCCATTGATTTTGCTTTTCCTTAACAGGCAAAACACTTGGAATTATCCTTCTCCAGGAGCTGGAGTGTGGACGAGACAGTGTGGAGGGCTCAGTGAAAAGGACAGCTCAGATTTCACTCAGGCATCTTTAGGTTCAGCCAATTTTGGTCTATCTGTGGGGACAGAGGGTCTTACTTACCTAAGCCCTGATTTACAACCAGAACCAGCCATTTTCCATCAATACAGCAATCTTGCCAACAACTTCCCTATTGCATCTCCCCCTCAGCACCTTCATTTTAGTGCTCATTTAAATGATTCCATGGGAAACGCAGTCTTGACAGTGACTTTGGGGGAGAGATGAAAGCATCATTCACACTGACGTGAGCGATTTTCAACAGCGGAGCAGCTCTTGCTCAACAGGGACACCTTGTTAGCAACTTTCACGGAAACCACTAATAGCTGTGCGCTCTTTGAGGTTCACGAGGGGCATATGAAACACATTAGAAACAAAATAAAAAGGGTAGTCCACATTGTGTAACTGCCTGCCACTCCTACAATAAATCTGAAATAATTCATATGCCACACATACATGCATAAAGATGTAAAATGCAGCTTGTTATTTGCCATTTCAGCTCGCCGTACAAACACCTGTCAAGGTGAATTAGAGAATCTCCACAAAGTGCCAGATATGAGCTAAAATCCCAACCATCAGGTTTTGACTAGAGTCAAAGCTCTTTTGCATTAAAAAACAATGGTTTGATTTCTGTGTCAATTTGCACTTATGCAAATGCAATTACCAATCACCAACTCATTCAGGGAGCCCGGAGTGTCATTGCCTGCCTTGATATACTCACAGCATACATCCTTCCTGGGAGCAATTGCATCCTTCCTGGAAGCAGGAAGACATCCAGATAAGAGTAGAGCATACCAATGGTTCAACTTCCGGCTTCTTTTTCCTCTCCAACAGTGTTAGCACTGCCACACAGACTCACAGCTCTGCATTCTGTCCCATATCAGGCTTGGGAAAAGCAGTTTGGGGTGCAGGCAAACCTGTGCCAGTGGGAGATCTCCAGGTTGGTGGTGTAGCAGGTCTGGAGCGTGGTTCTACTGAGTCACTTATCATGCAGGTTGTGGTGCAAGAGCTTTGTTCATCACAGAAATAATATTAAAGAAGCATTTTTCTTCCACATACTTGGTCTGGGAATAAAACAAATTTTGGTGTTGTTGTTCATGTTTTTATAAGTGAGTCAAAATTCATCCATTGTATGGTTTCACTCATTTTCACCCAGTATGCACTACTGCTTATCCCACCTATTTCATTAAGAGAAGTAGGATAAAAATTTACACAATTTTTAGAAGACTTTCTGCCATAAACTTAATTTGCCTTCCATGTCACTCATGGGAAATCAAGGACTGAGATAATCAATGAAGTTCACAGGAGTTCCTAAATCAAAAAAAAGTCTTTAGAGACACTCTTCTGTGTCAGGACACATTAATCCAGGCAAATACATAATTTTCTTCAATTGTATTAACCCACACACTCTGTGATAACAACTTTCATGTTAGATTGCTTTGACCCATCACCACTGCTCAGGATTTGGAGAATGATAGATTTCAGTCCTTGCTTTTTGCCACAACATATTAAACGAAAAAGCAATTTATACAGCTTCTTGGAGGAAAATGACAGTGCTTAAAGGAAAGGTGCTCAAGATATAATTTAATTTAGGTGTGATGAGCTTCATACATATCCCCTGGGAAAGTCAGTCAATGAAGTTTCCATCTCATCCATTAGATGGGTTAGACTATTTTTACCTTTTTTTCAAGCTCTTACAGAGCAGCCCAAGGGATAAGGTCAAAGATATTAATAAACATGATTAAAACAACACAACACCTAAAACATTGTGTGGTACCATCACACACTAGGGCACATCCACAGGGAAGCTGTACTAGAGACGAACTGACATTTCTGAGGTGCTCAGAGGTGTATTGATCCAAAGCTGTTGGAGGGGGGATTCTTCAAAATCTCCAGGATCTGATCCCCTTTTGCTGACGCTGCTGGATGCCACTATATCCTTCCGTAGCCTTCACTGGCTTGGTGCAGCCCTGTGTGATGTAACTGTGGATCTGGAAGCAGATGTGCAGAGCTGGCAGGAGGGTAAGAGGTAAGAGCAGTTTAACAAATTACCTGAAGCCCAGATGAAGCGGTGACTATACATCTTGTATTTATACATGACACAAAGATATTGCTGTCAGCTGCAGGCTTTTATTCACCAAACCACTTCTGGTCATCACATGGAGAGTGACCAACTTTGTGAACAGGAGAAAGAACATCAACAGCAGACACCATTAATATTCTCTTCTTCAGTGTTAGAGCATTAGAATAAAAATAAAATATATTTTGTTTGTATTTAGGTCCCCATCTACCATTCCTTCTTCCTTCCCCTGGCCCCTCTAACATGAATAGGCAACATGGTCTGCTGGAAGTTGTCCCTGCCCATGCAGGGGAGTTGGTCCCTTCCAACCCAAACTATTCTATGATTCTAAGAATGCTGCCTTTTCTTAGTGTGAATTTATCCTAACAAGGATCAGGGTATTAACAGAGGGCAGAAAAGCAGCATTCCAGCAAAGCCCATTGGTGATTACTGCTGCCAGAGGAGAGTGATGTGAAACATTTGCCCAGCTATTAAATCTTACTCTGCAACAACATGCCTTGAGCATGCAGAAGCAAACCAGCTATTCGACCTTGTTGAGATCCTCCAAGGCAGTAGGATACAGTAAAACATGATGTGCTACCTCCCTCTTTCCTCAACTCTCCCCACCTCCTCCACCCACAGGAGAATCTATATCTTCCCTCTATCTTGGGATGCCCAGACAGAGGTAAGGTCTGCCTGGGCAGGATGAATAATTAGTGGTAAGAGCTTATTGCCAACATTTCTCTGCAGCTCTTTCATTGGGTATTAATCCATCAGCTCCCTGATCTCTAACTGCCACACTGACACATTTTCCCTCTTTGTATAAATACGAGGTTGGGTTTTTACAACTGGAATCAAAAGAAACCCAACATGCTCAGTGCAGATGAACTTAAGAAAAGAAAAAGAAACAGCAAGGTTTGCTACTGTCAATGTGTGAAGGAGACAAAAAAAGAAAATTTTCGAGGAGAAGAAGAACAGTGTCTTCCAAAAAGATTCAGGAGAAATGGTAGGAATAGAAAAAATCAGGAAGCGCTTGTAAAAGTGGGGGGAAAGTACTAACATCACCAAGGTTCCAGCACTGTCCTGGAAAGCAGTCTCTCCCAAAATGCCATTTTGAGAAAGCCATTTGGAAAACCAGAAAACCAGAAAGGGCATTTAATGTCCGTGCTGCAAAAAAAGAAGCAAAATTGTGAAATTTGAGCATAAGCTGCCCAGTGATAAACATCCTTCAGAATGCAGTGAATTAACTGAGGAGCTCACTGTGCCGAGATGCTTAATTGACCAAACTCTGAACAAACCACTTAGGGTGGAAAGCAGAGCAGAGCAGCCTCCACATGGCACTGACTGACAAAGCATCTTGCTGCAAGAGAGGGGTCACTGAACACCAAAAGTCACCACTGGGCCGGCGCCATGGGCTCTTCGTCAGGAGGCAGCAGGACTGGCAGGTGAGAGGGGAAAGGTGTTTGAGTGATTCCTTCCCAGGACACTGCACTGCTGGAGCCCTGAAGGAGAAAAACTTGCACCTGATTTTGAAAGCGGCCAAGTGATAAAAGGCTTTCCAGTTCTCCGTGTTATCAAATACAGCAAGGTAAATCCAGAGATTGCAGAATAATATTGCTTTGGGATGAGACAGGTCAAGAGACAATGGTTGGAGGAGATTCCCACATACATCTCTGATGGCACAAATGGGCTTTTCTCCCCATCTCACTCACTTTTCAGCAACATCCAGCTCTTCCAGAGGTATGACAGTTTTTACCCTGTCAGCCCTTTGCAAGGGCCAGAGGTCAAGGTCATGTCATGGCTGGTCCTTGCCACACCACATGACACAGCTTTACTGTGTTTGGCTTTGGAAACACAAACATAGTAAAGAAATCAGTTAAGAATACTCAGCTAGCAAAAAGTCATGTCTCCTCTTTCAATTTCATTGCCATTACCTGACTGAATCAAATCGCAGTGCAGTTTTGGTTAAGTAATTAATTTCTTCACATGCACACAAAACAAGGAAATACCACCAGGCTCAAGCTGTTTGCCTGTTCTCCACTCCCCTGGTTGGTGTTAAATATTTCAGCCATGGGCTCAGGTCCCCAGTGCTCTGAGGAAGTGTTATGTTCTCATAAACATGATTTTTTCCTATCTATATTCTAGAGGAACAGACTAAAATTCTAAAAAGCCGATTTTCCAAGTATCTAGAGGGACAGCAAGTGCCTGCCTAGAAGTTTGAAGCATTCCTCAAAGGCTCAGGTAATTTCCCGTGAGACAGTGACTAAACAAATCCGGCCTTTCATCTGCAGCCTCCAGTTAAATTGCCTCCAACATATAAACTTGTAAAACCAGCCTATACTCTTCCTTGTTTTTCCATGGCAGGCTCAGTTAGGAGGCAGAGCAAAGCCCCCTCTCAGAACTCCTAAAACAAGAACTGGGCTTCAAAGCCTCCCCCCATTCCTGCAGGGGAAGAGATTGTGACTGTGTTGGCTTTGGAGTTGGGTCATCTTCTTGGAAGATTCATCTTTAGCTTCCAGGCTTACCTATACTTAACGCTGCCATCCCCCTGGGGTATAACATGGAGAAGATTTAGGTCAAACCCTTAAGCTCCTAAATGAAAGTCATTCAGGGGCCCATAATAAATGTGTGAAGATCTCTAATTTTTTAAGAATTTTAAAGAAAAAACTGACAGGCTAATTAAGCCTTCCCTCCTGAGCTCTCTGACTCCTGATTTTTATCAGTCCCCATGCTGGCTTCCTCGCTGTTCATGCTAATGGTCCTCTCACAAAAGTGTGGTTAATTTTCTTGATGCTACTTCCAAAGTATTATTTGTGAGTTAAACTTACCTACTGTAATAATGAGGCAAGCCAAGACATTAAAAATATTTAAAAAAAAATTAATATAAAGAAAGCCTAGTGAATACAACAGCACTGGAAAAAATACAAGGAGCTGCAATGGTTTCAAGCCCTGTCAGTGTGAGTGCACTGTAGTGATTTACAGTCCTGTCGTACGGAGCAAAGACATGGTTACAGCCCCTGAGATGAGCAAAGCTGACAGCACAGTTCTGAAAAATCCTAGCTCCTGTCTGCAGGGCTAAGAAGGGATTCAGAGCATCTCTACAAACCTGAGTCAGGTTATTGACCAAGCCAATAGGAAATATTAAGTGGAATGCATCCGCCGTCCTCCGCATGCCTCCAATTTTCAAGGCTATAGTGATGAGGTGGATACCGCCCGCAGCACTTTGTTTTGAGGAGGGCAGCAAAGCCCTTTACTACCCTTGCAGTGAATAACGCTCATTCCGAATTTCCACTGAACATCTCTCCTCCTGTTCTTGCCTCAGAGTTATTTGCATGGCCTTCCCAAGCCCCAGCACTGCTTATTTTCCATGCCCTCCTAATTTTGCTTTCAGCTGAAAGGCTTGGCTGCGCAGTCAATCATGCTTTCATTCCTGTGCTCCCAGTGAGGGAAACCTGCTGCATTTTAATAGGCTCAGGTAAATCTTGCAAAGTCTGAGGATTTTATCAACTTCTGCCCTTCATCTGCTCACTGATCTCATCCTTTAATCTCGTCCCATTCACTCCCTGGGAGGAGAACTCCAGAATTCAAAATTCCCCTGCTCCCACCTTTCCTGCAGCTGTGCCACTTGCTCTGCTATTTTCTCTAATCTGATTTGGTTGGCGATACTGCTCACCTCAGATGTGGGTACAAATCACACCTGAATCTCAGCAGATGAAGGGATAGCTCCCACCATCTCTGCCTTTATCGAGGAGGAGGTTCAGGAAGGAGAAGAGAAGAGGTAATCGTAGTGCTCTCCCGAGTTGATTTTGCAGACTGAATCTGCTTTAATTATGCTGCCGCGTGAATTAAACATCATCCCTTCCCCAAGCACAACCCATGAAGACTATAACAGTGTGATTCAGGCTGGGCTGCAAAGGGAAACACCTGGTGCCCTTGAAAAGCCTTAGCACAAACCCCTCTTTTCCATGCAAGCTAGGAATGAGTTGGCATTCCCAAGGCAGAACACACGTGAACCCTGGGAGCACAACTTACGTATCCCACACAAACACACAGATTCTGCTTTGCTTCTCAAATGCTTGTTTTCATAAATCAGCTTTTTATTTTTCACATGCTCCGAGGTGGGTTGATTCTAAGCATAGCCCCGAAACCTGACAAACACACTTTATAATTCTCAAACACGTGCTCAGAGTATCTCTGCATAAATCTCTTGGCAGCTTCCCAGGGCATTTATCCCCTTTCCAGCGCCTCTATCTGGGACACTTGAAGGACAGGTGGAAGCAATGGGGGTTGCTCAAACAGATACATAATATCCATAGGGAAGTAAGAGATGTAGTGAAAATCAGGGGCTTTATCAGCACAGAGGTGAATCATAGCACAAAATGAAAAGAACTAGAAAACCTGGAGGAGCTAGGGAAAACTGAAGTGCAAAGAAGCTCAGTATTGCAAGGAGAGTGTCAGGCACTTGAGGATTATTGAAACATTTACTCTGTTTGGGGGTGCACAAGGTGAGTGTACGATGGGGGGTGGTAATGCAAAGCAAAAAATGACAAGATTTTGGTAAGAGAGGTGTGCTGATCAACCATCAGCTCACTGAAAATTCCCTCCTTATATGGTAGTAGGAAAAAATATTGACAGTGGAGCCAGAGATTCCAATATCAGTGTATACCGACTGGTGGTACATTTACCACGCAGCAGTGAGATTCCTGGGGTGTACTGCTTAGCTCTTACTGCTGCTGTGAGTTAGTTTGCCTTGTAAATTATCTCTCAGTGGCAAATTATGCCTATTGTTTCTGAGAAAGTGGGGGAAGGAGAGCTATGGGATCAGCTGCTGAAGGAGTCTGGCCACAGGATTAGCTTGGAGGTTGTGTTTGATCACTTCCAAGTCTTTCTGGGCCAACTAACTCATGGTGACCACTGCAACCTTCTCCAGTAGGTGCTTATTTATACACAATTCATAGAATCATGATAGACATGCTTGGAAGTTTTCAGGGCCAGGGGCCCTGAGAAACCTAGTAGGGGGCATGCCTGTCCATGGCAGAGGGGTTGGAGCCAAATGATTTCTAAGGCCCCTTCCAACCCAATCCATTTTACGCTGATTATATAATTTTATTCCTATACAGGTTTACCTAGAGGCAACTTGGCATTACTCAAGCAAAGACCATTTTTAAAAACTAGCAGGAGAAAGGCACACTCTGTTTTGCTCCCAAGCTGGATATATTCTTGAAGACCTGTGAGGCAATTCACCTGGGGAATACATGGAGCTGCTCTTCTTTCCTGGGTGATTTTCCTGGCTCGGTTTTCTTAATATCACCTCTTGGTTGTCAGTCCTTTTCTGTACACGTGTCCTTCTCCAGATTAGCTTTCAGGCAGGTGAAATCCCTAGCCAGATAATTTCATGGTGAAATCACTGGATATTGCAGAATTCTGTAGATCCCAGTGAGAGCAGCTCCTATGTACAGCCCATCACTCACAGGAAAGCGAGAGAGAATTAAGAAAAATCACCACAGAAAAAATAAGATCAAATTAGCCTGAATTGACAGCAACACTCTATCACCAGTCTATCACAAGGGACAGAGTTCCACATCTGAAAGGGCTTTTCAATGCACATCTGAAGGGTAGTATATAAATGGTAGAGTTTATTTAAGTTGGCCTTTCAAGTAATATAAATTGACAAGTCAGTCCCAATATTAATCACGAGATAAACATTAAGTCAACCCGAGTTCTTTTTGTTGGATTTTTTGAGATGCAGGGGCACGTTTGTGACCATTTTTCTTAAGTCATGAGGACTGAGGTAAGAAATAAAACCCTTTTTTTGAAGAAAGCTGATATTCACAGAGAACCAAATTCCTTACACTGAGGTGTTTTGTAATCCCCAACACCATGAGACACACAGTAGGAGCTCCCATCATCAAAACATCCGCAAGGCTGTGTCTCCACTGCAGGCAGAATCCTCAGCCTTGGATTGTTTCTCCCAGAAATACTCTTCTGCAAGGTCTCACACTGTTCCCTTCGAACACTCACCAGTCACCTTTGGGTTTGTGTGATATACCACGATACACAACACCAAATACAGTGATTTCTTTTTATCCCCAGCAAGCAGCTTTTAAAAAAAGAGAATAAAAAAATTATTTACAAGATATAACAAATTTATTCTTAGACACACATTCAAACATGCAGAAAAGGAACCCTCTGAGCACATTAAAAGAACAAATGAGTTAAGCCAAGTAACATGCATAGGTGTACCCAGAGCACCCTTCATCTTTGGAGCACACAGAGTATTTCAAAAGGGAGGAAGCACCTCCATGCAATAGCTATCAGATCTGGACAGCCCTGACTGCTGACAGTGCTCAGAAAAGCCCATGTGAGCTTGCAACCAAACACTCTTTCCCTGTGTGACCTGGCAAACTCAGAGCCAGATGAATGACATGCATCAGATTTGTAGCCCTTGCTTAGGAGGGGTAGGAAAAAAGTACACAATCGTCTTAGACTTGTGGGTGCTACAAGGGAAGTATCACAACATCTGGTACAAAAGCACTTGCTCAAACGAAGAAAGGTTTATCTATCCCAAGTCCTCCTCCTGTCCCTCAACATCAAGGCATGTTTCCCAGGTGGTGCTGCAGAACAGTGAGCAGGCATACTCTCCAGTCCCTAATTAACTTCTCTGTTAATTTTCATCACCCTTTCAAGGCTGTCACCAACATGGTAATTGCTGTTGTTATTCTTTTTCTGCCCCCCGCTCTATGTCTGCAGGATGGCTGTGCTGGGAAGGCTTCTGAGCATCTCCTTCCATCTCACACAGGTAGGAGCAATCCATACCTCATTCTCCTCAGGGGGATCAGGAAAGGTATTTCCACTTGGGAAACCTCCCCGAGTTACATAGCCCCTGCTGGAGAAATCTGTGCAGCATCATGAATAGATAACTAACTACACCTGTGAACAGAGAGACACTGCTCAGACATCAAGGCTTTACTTCTTAAAATCATGGGGATTGCAGTAATAAAAAAAATATATGGAGGAATTGAGGACAGAAATGGTAAATAATGACTGCTGATCCCCAGGAGGTGAGGAATTCCCAAATCAACTGCAGAAATGCCATCTGAGAGAAAAGCACAGACAGGAACTGAAAGCAAAGGTGCTTAGCTTGAGAGGAATTAGATGCAAACTACAGCCACTCCAGTCTGAAAAACATCCCTTGAGAAAGGATACCAATGGCTAAATCCTCTATTTTCAATTTGACAACCCAACCTCTACATGACAAAATGTCCAAAAAAGCACCACACTGAACTCAGGAGCATTGGAGGAGCAGCAGAAGCCCCCAACATCCATTTTTTAGGTCTGGACATTACTATGTGACTGTGAGCAACAGCAGGGGAGGCATAAGGAGGTGGCATAATGCTTGTTTGCAGAACTTTTATGGCCAATTGTCGTTTCTGCAGAGGTCTCCAGACAGTCTCCAGCAGTGCTGGCTGGCTGGGCTGTGGAAAAGAGTCTAATGCTGCGTCCTGTGTGGTACCCAAATGCTGGCCATATTTCTGACGGAGACTGCAGCAAAGAAGTCATGGACATAAACATGCCTAAATGTGCTATATCTGAGCAAAGACACTCGTAACCAATCTTTCTTCAAACAATATGATTGTCCTACAGATTGCATACTTCCTTTAATTTCCATGTTCATTGTGAGACGAGTGAAATCCCTCAGGGACCATCAAAGCATAACATTTAAGAAATAACAACATATACAAAGGAAAGCTTTTCCTTTCCAGCAAGAACAGCTTCAGAAGCTCTCGAAGGGCTTTTTCTTGTTTTGCTATGCTCGGCCTTTAGCTCATCCATCCAGGGGAGTAACAGGATGTGAAGACAAACTGCGATAGCAGAGGTACGTCGCTAATGATTTCCCTCTCAACTGCTTGCTCAACTTTACCTGTTGCTGACAAAAGGTGTCATCTCCACTCAGATTAATTGCACTCACATTAGTTACTGGTATGGACCAAAGCTGGCTGTGTGTAACATTTTTTCAACATGTTAAATCTAAAATGTTTTAAGCAGAGCTTACTGTAATAGGACAGTATATGGTCTTTCCAGTTAGATACAGAATTTCGGACCCCTTTACTCATGACCAAATAATCCTTTTAGTATTACTCGAAGCATGATGGTCGGGTTTGCAAGCTTTTTCTCTTTCATTACTCCTTCCCCCTTAATGTCTGCTCTTCCTCCTTTCCATCATAGTTCATCACGGCCTGTTGCCCTGAGCTGTGTTAGGTGACTTGTGGCAGCCCATTTCCCAGCTAAGAGCCCTGCAGGACCAGCGCTCTGCGCTGCTGAAATTGCATCCCCTAAAATACATCACTTTCAGGATTGTATTTCCCCACAGCACACGGTGAGTCCCTCAGACCCTGTAAAACACCATAGAGCTGCTGACTTTGCCAAGCCTCAGCAGCAGGCATGGGTTGAGGATCTGAGCCAGCCTTGACGCTCCTGTTGGAGATTTTGCTGAGGCAATGAGGACAAAAAACCTGTCCAGCTATCAAAGCCTCTAAGCAAATTCATGTATGCTGTGCTGGTGCAGCCCTCAGCTGACACCCATAAGCCTTAGGGAAAATGAGCCGATGCTACACTGAAAGGGATGTGACCACAATCTTGTCTGCAAGGTTTCCTAGCGCTGCAGTTGAGGTTAGTGCTAGCTGCACCACCAGTAAATTTTAACTTGGTTCAGCACCTGCTTAATTAACTATGAAAGAACATGATAAATGGAGATAAGAATATAAAAGAGCCTTAAATATTTCAGTCTATCCATATCCAAACTTGACACTCAGAGATGTTGCCAGGTTTCATTTGCCACCAGCCAGGGGGAGAGCACCGAGTCAAAACCCTGCAGGAGATACACTCCCTTCCCAGCAATGCTCGACCTGGAGATCAGAGGAGCAGAGCCAGGGAATCTGCTTTCCTCACCTCCATCTGCAATCTGCTTTGAGAGCCAAAGCACCCCTGAGCAAAAGCTCTTTACAGGCTAAGCCAGCAGTTTAAGAGCAATGCTCATCAAAGGGTTTAAAGGGGCTTTTTTTCCACCAGACTTGAGCTCAATGCTTGGTAGGACAAAACCTAGAGATGAGTTCATAGCAAGCAGAACAACTTGCACACAAGGAGCTTGTAAACTTCAGGCAAGACACAAGGATTAGACCAAGAAGTTTGGCATTTTCTCCTTCTCATCTTTTTTTCTGTCTTAATAAACCATTAATGTGCAGTGCCAAAAGTCCAGCTGGCCTTTGCCAGATCCCCTGCAGGGACCCTGCCTCTGGCCACGTCTGGGACAGCCTCGCCATCAGGGGATGACCACAACATGATGATGCAGCTGCTCTGCAGAGTCCCAGTGTCCAAATACAACCATCCTGCTCATGGTTCTGAGCAAAACCTACCCACCCACAGTTTCTCTTGGATCACTGCCAGAGGCCAATAAATCAAAGTCAAGCCTACCATCTTTATGCAGGGATTACTAAGGCAAAGCTCTCTTACATATCCCTCGTGCTGAATTAGAATGTCTCACAAGTGGAATCCAGGAGAAAGTATCTGTGGGTCTGAGGAAAGATGGCAAGATCTGTTCCACAAGTCCCATGATCCCACGTGAACCCCTTCCCTTTAGCTGCCACTGCAAGCCCAAAAGAACCCCAAGCTCCACGATGCCCAACGCAGCATAACTCAGCTGCTTCCTGATGAACACTCTGCCAAAGGTTCCGTCAGTATTCTGCTAAGCAGCAAGCAGTTAAATTAGTTCAGTTCATACACATTTAAGTAGCATGACCTGCATTATCAAGCTCAAGCTTCAAATATTTGTAATGGCACAATTAGCCTCAGGCACATTATCTCACTGGTATCACCAACTGTATATATTTATTTACAAATGACACAGGGGGGAATTAAATGTTACTGTCTCTGTTGTCATGGAAACAATCTAATTCTAAACTTTCAATTTTTTAATTTAAAACGTTGTATTCTAAGCAGGGATCACCATTAAAATTGCATGAGGAAAAGGGGAAAACAAAATCTGGTGTACCTACCTGTGGTGGAATTGATGTACACTGGAATTACAGGAGGTTACAGAGGGGAAAAAACATAGCTTTCATGCGAGACCATGGTTATGAATGTTTCTGCACATTACTTATGATTACTTGTTGCTTAAGAAGGAGAAAATAAGTTATTCTGCATGAGTAAATCCTTGGCAAAATTTGCAGGTTGGAATACACAATTTACATTGTGTACTGCAATTTTTATGTAAATATTAAGATCATAACCATAAAAATGGTTGCTCAGTAGAGACGGATTTACAATTATATAAATGGTAATTTGTGTAGTTGGATTTAATAACTAATATCCTAATTTAGTGCTTTCACAGAATTGGTGGTACAGGGAATATGCCCTCCTTCAACAAATACCTTCTAAATCCAGTAGAGATGGACTATTGGATCTATTGGGAAAATTGCTGCAACATCTTGTCTGGGCATTCCCGTAGAAGAAAAAACAGGCATCAGTAAGAGGAAAACAACGTATTTGGAATAACACAAGGCAAGACTGCCAGTCTCCAGCCTTATAGACGTTAGAATTACCTGTAATCTGTGTTTCACCACAGAGGAAAAAATACATGTAAATCTTCTTTGAGCCCACTCCTCCTCAAAAAACCTGGATGCCTAAAGATTTACCATCCCCTGCAAATCCAAACTTACTGTCACATTCCCTCCCTTCCTCTGCCCATCTCCCTGTGCTACGTTGCATCCACAGTTTGCTTTTTAAACTCGTGTGATTTGTGTAGCCAGGAAATGATGCTGTGCTCACAGTGGTGCAGGGAAGGAGCCAAACCACAGTGCAGGGCTGGGAGAAGGGGTGAGCAGTGCTCGTCCCAGGACTACCTGCACCCTTGGGGTCCTCCTTACCATCTGGCCCCAACTCTTCTTTCCACCCTTTGCACCACAGAGAAGGAGCACGTGGTGGTGGAATCGGATGAAAAGCTTGTTTTTCTGCTTCTTGGCCTTATTTGTGTTACCTGAGCTAAGAGCTGGCAAGGAGTGGCCCTCCGGGGTGCCCCACATGGCTGCAGAAATCCTGGTCTTGATTTCTCAAACATGCAAACCATCTGCCAACACCTCCTGTGCTGGGAGCAGGGGCAGGGGGATGCCTTGGAGCTCTGTGTCCTGGCGTGGCCCTCTGGAGCATCTACATGCCCTCACTGAGCCCAGTGCCTGTGCTCGTCCCAGCAGCCCCATGGACACACCGTCACACAGCCAGACTGGCTGTTGAGGAACCACATCTCCCAGAGCTTGGAGATGTGCCCAAACCCATCAGCCCTCCCTCAGGTCGCCACTCCACACAGACCATTCCAGACCCCGTGGTGCCAACAGGCACCATCCCATTGCAGCTGCACTGAGATTAGAGAACTGGAGGAATTTTTTATAACTAACAGTTTGTTTCACCCAATGGCCTGTTAACATGGGATGCATTCTATCTGCTTACTGCTGGTTTCCACTCCCAGGCCCTTTATTTGTTTTCCTTTACAGCTGTAACATTGTTTGGTTTTCTCCCAAGTCTGTCCCTGGGTAAAAGACCTAATAAAATCAGGGTTTAGACATCTTTGTGGCAGGGTTAGTAAGGAAGTCACAGCAATCTGCAGCATTAGCTGTAGATTTAACCCCTTGGTGTGTCAATAGGTTCCCAGCTTCAGTGAATTCCACTAGAAGGAGTTGGAAAATCCTTGACATTTTGCACCAAGGGGTTAATTTGAATAGGGATGAGAGTTCAGTTCCACTTACAAGCTTATGTTTAATAATAAGGGAATGAAAAATTTAGGTTACCTGGAGACCAACCAGAGTGTAAAATTGTCCTTAAAGGTGCAGTTCTATGTGAAGGTGAAAATTGGGGTTTGGACATTGTAAGTCTGGATGAACAGAGAGGAAATACAAAAACAAATGGGTACTTCACCTTCCTTCCCCGCCCCCCCATCTCTGCAATATGTAAGGGAACAGTAAACAAATTGCCCAAGGCAGCGAAAAGAGATCAACATGACACATGCATTTAATCAGCAAAACAACCCCAAAAGAAAAGTGATTTACTTTAAAAAGGGCTTGGGCAAAGGAACCAGAGGAAGGGAACATTATTGGAAACCTGCAGAGAAACCACAGAGTGGCTACTTCACACCGAGTTGTGCTAAGTGGTAGGAGGAAGTGAGTCCTGAGCTTCATCAGGCAGAATAACCTGGGGAAGGGGTGTTAGACTTGGCTCCTGAGGTGCCCAAGTGGCACCAGCACATTTCTTGGTCCCCTTTTGCCTCCATCGTCCTGCCACCACCAATATCCTTTTTTTTTTGCCAAAAGAAGAAAAGTTTCTGCCTGAACAATGAATATTCATCAAAGTACAGACAAACCAAAGGCTCACAAAACAAATCAGTTACTGCAAGTTCAGGGTATCTGTCCTGGTTTCGGCTGGGATAGAGCTACTTTCCTTCCTACAGGCTGGTACAGCGCTGTGTTTTGGATTTAGGATGAAAATAATGTTAATAACACAGCGATATTTTAGCTGATTTTAAGAGGTGTTTACACAGAGTCAAGGACTTTTCTGCTGGAACAGCTGGTGCCAACTTGACAAAGAGATATTCCAGATCATATGGCATTGCGCTCAGTATATAAACTGTGGGAGAGCTGCTTGGGAAGTGGGTGGGCAGCAACCATATTTTGCATCACGTGATTTGTATATTCTAATTTCTTTGCCATTATTATTATTATTAATATCCCTTCCATTTCTGTCCTATTAAACTGTCTTTATCTCAATCCACAATTCTTACTATTCTTTCTTCCCCTTATTCTCTCCACCATCCCACAGACTTTGGTGACTGGCTGTGTGATGTTTACCTACCCATCGAGTTAAACCACAACAGCATCTCCAAGGAGAGAGATACTGACCATGAAATTTCTAGCAGACAGCTCTGTGCAGCCTCAATAACCACAGCCCAACCCCTCCTACCTGGATAATAAATCACTCAACCCAAGAAAGTCCTGTTCTCACTGATTTTCCAGAATATCATCAAGGCACTTCTGATTTACCAGCCTTTTCAAAGGTACTACAACAGACTTCATAATGATGTAGTGAAAATTATTACATACCTTTTTTCCTTCAATGTGGAGGATGCCAGATGGGTTTTAATAAACAGGCCAAAACTTGCCCTGTAAAATCTCATCATGATTTTAAAGATCAGATTACTCAATACAACTCTCAAATGCCACTCTTGATTTAATTCACACATAACGAAACACATGTTGCCAATACACTCCAAGAGAGTCCCCCAATCTCCTAAAACCTTGCTCCATCACAAGAGAATGGGGGAAGTGAAACCCTTGACCTGCGCTGAGGGATGCTCTCATCTGCTGGTAGACTTGCAATTCTGGTTCCATTCAGTAGATAATCCCATGCAAATGTCATTTTACCACAGATTATGAAATTTGTGACATATATTTTTAGAACAAGCACTTGGTTTTGGTTTGTTTTTTGTTTTCTTGCAATTTTTTTTTGGCATTCTTCCATTCTCCATTGCCTTTGCTAACAACACCCAGTGCTGCTCACACAACAAATATATCAAGAGTCTGACATGTAATTAAGATGTTAAGAGGTAACTTCATCTGGACACATAAACCTGAGCACCTGCTTATGAAAGCAGGTGCCAGAATCAATACACTCGGGCAGTTTGGAAGCCTGTCCAAGGCTCTGATTTCACGTGCTGCTGAGCAACCTTTGTGTGCTGAAGCACAGAGGGTGTCTGCTGTACTGCTTCCCAGAACTGGCATTTTCTTTAATCCACACTGCACTAATGAACACTCCCAGGCTCAAATCAGGACAGATTTGAACACAGGACAGACTGAAATCTGTATCTAATTGCTCACACAGTTTTATGCTAATCTTTCTGAGGGCTCTGCTGCCTCTACGTTGTCCAGCACTCTTCCCGTGTTGCTCAGCTACTAAAATAATGAGAATTGGAGGTGGTTATGGATGAAAATGTGCCATGGTTAATTTTTTTCAGAAGTAGTGCATTTCCTTGTCTCCTGTTGAACTCAGTGGAAACAACAGGTGATTTGATACACACATGATTTCAGTTTCCATTGAACAATTCTTGAAGTTCTCATTATCAGTTGGATCATTTGCACCTGTTACCAGCATGATCCTCTGAACCACGGAAAGGAGTAATTTGCAACCAATACATCTCCAAGGTATCCATGTTTGGGAATAAAAGAAAATTATGATGCAACAGTCCAGAAAACACATGACTTTCCCAGGTATTTTAATAATAATAGTAATACTACTACTAGTAGTAGTAATATTAATTATCATCATCATCGCTCCTCATTTTGGAGATACTGATTTCTGTTGCAACTCACAGTACAAAAAATCAAGAGCACTGATTTTTCCAGAACATGACTAAAATTTGGTTTCAATCAATAATCTTTGATCCGTGTCTCTAAGGAAACAGAAAACCAGATTACTACAGGCAATCCCTGTCTCAAGGTAACATTAAAACAGGTTAATGTGGAGAAAATACACTGTTGGGCAAGGATGGTGACAAAAGGTAGAGTCACATGAAGACCTAAACAAGGAGGTAACATTAAGTAGAAGTCTTTCTCTCCTCAAAAACATCATTTGAAGAAAGGCTCATATCAAATGTTAATTACAATGGGAAAGAATACAGGAATGATTGGGAAAAAGTACAATAACAACCCAAAAGGCTGTAGCATGTGAGACCTTTGAAGGCTCAGAAGTTCAAAATATGTAAAAGATAAAAAACTCATGTTGCACTTTGCTAGATCAGATGATGATAACTACAATTTTTCAGATAATAAAGGGGTTGCTTTTTTTTCAACTCTTTTTTAACTCTTCGCAGCACATTCTTCTCAAACCATCTGTAAAACAAGACAACAGAAGGGAAATAATCAAAAACTTACAAAGAATGGAAAAAGTCACCCGGTCAAAACTGTTATGAGAAGATAGAAGAAGTATCAAAAGAAACCAAGAAGGATTTTTTTTTCTTAGACCTATTTTCTTAAAAACAACCACAAAAATACTGCCAAAACTCTGTGCAAAGGCACAAGCTGTTCCAGGGGCTCCAATGTCAGAATGACATTGGAGAAAAGTGTCAGTATTTATAAAGAAAATAAAGCCATAAAGAGGCCTTCCCATGCTGCCACTAGCATTTCTGCTGCTAAGGCTTGTTATGCACTAGAGACATGAGCTTCTTGTCCAAAATCTTGCTTCCATTTTATTTATGCTCCCTTAAGTCTTTCCCACACACTCCTTTCAAAATTGTTTAAAAACTCAGTCTCAAGAAGACAAAAGAACAGTATTTTCTGTGATCTGGTAATTTTTTCAGTTGGACAAGCTGTTTTATGGATTTAATTGCATCACGGTATCTAATTGCATAGGGTGGCATCATGGAAGTTTACCCATTTCCCACAAACTTCATCTTCAGGTCACAGTTCCCTATTCCTACCCATTTCTTTTTCCAGTTGCAGCAGGGGAGGTTTATATTAGATATTAAGGAAAATTTCTTCTCTGAAAGTGTGGTAAGGCATTGGAACAGGCTGCCCAGGGAAGTAGTGGAATCAACATCCCTGGAAACATTCAAAACATACGTGAATGTGGCACTTGGGGCATGTTTATTGATAACAAAGCATCGGCAGGTTAATGGCCGGAATTGATCTTAAAGATCTATTCTATTCTATTATTTTAATTTTTTCAAATCAGCTTTTTTTCACTGTACTGTAAAAAAAATAGTTGAATCTACAACAGCATTCTGGTCTGCACCAATTATAATAAAACATTTAAAATAATAAAACAACAACTTAAAAAAATAAAGTGGCAGGACTCAGGAAGTCAAAAAATCACTTTATGGGTCTGCCATGAAAATATATCCAGATTTCAACCCTTTAATTGGATCTCAGGGCCTGTAGAACTTGATAGATCTTAACTGCTCATGAAGACTTCTGCAAAGGAACATCTTCTATTTCCCATGATGAGTTTGGAAGCCAACAAGTTTTTGTTCTTTTCTTTATGAAACATTATAATTTTTTCCCCCAGAATCTAATGAAATACAGAGAAAACAAATCCAGGGTTGGACATAAGAATTGTTCTAAGTTAAAGAGAATTAATTTCTTCCAATTTCGGAACTTTGGTGAGATGCAGCACATAAAATTTCAATATTTATCACAGTTTAATAGAAACCTATTTCTTATTCTCACCTCTGGGAGTGAGGGGACTGCCAGAAGACATTTTGCAACAGGGCTTTGAGGGCTGCTCCACCTCTTGCCTCTAAGAAGCAGCATATTCAGAGGAAAAGCACTTCCAGTTAAAGGAGTGGAAGGGTCAAGACCAACAAGAAGGCACTGCTCAAAGGTTTTTTGCATTTTGATCATGTTGTTTTGCAGGGGAAAAAAAAGCCCAGCACCATCTCCAGTGTGCTTTTTGGCCTTTTTTTGTGCAATCCTATTGATGAAAAATTGCTGTAGGGTCAGCAAGGATATGAGTCAATATGATTTAGTGACTTAAATGGAGGCATAACTTCAGCTGCATGGGTAAGAATTGATGGTCCCATTAAGCAAAGTACTTAAATACATACTTTGCTTGAAATGTATGTAGAATTGATACAGGAATTAAGGTTTTACATAAGGACTTTCCCCAGTTACAGAGGCACTTGGAAAAAAACCAAACAAACACCCTTACCAGGCCTGGAAATAACTTTCACAATGTTTTTGAAAGTGACAATATTTTGAAAATAAAATTCATGGAGAATTTTAGAGCCTGAGGATATTTTCAGAGAAATGCAATTGGAACATCTTGAAAACAGCTAATAATTTCAAAATGCATTTGAGCTTCTATGGAAAACTTCTGACGGAAGTCTGGGTTTAAAGACTGTATAAAGATCATATTTTTTACTGATGAAATTATTAAAAGATGCCTCTTAGCTTAGTCTGAGCTTGCCATCATTGATTAAACTCTGGATACCAGTGACAGAAAGATAAGAAGGTGGGAAACGCTGGTAGCCTGGGGTTGTGGTCCTAATTGCATGCTTACACTGGCAATTCTGTAGCTTTTAACATGATGACACTTTAAATGGAGTGATTAATCGGCCTTTACTTTGTTATTTGCAGCATACACGTTTAACGCTGCAGGCCGCATAAACTAGCCAACATAAATTAACCACCTTATTGGCAGGTTTACACCATCAGAGCATCTGGTCCTCCCTGAATTAATTTGTACTGTAGACAGGAAGCCAGTACAAGTCTTCCTTCAAATTAAAGTGAAAAGAAAAAAAAGAATATTCCTATTTTTCACTTGACTTAACTGTCTGTCTGGTTGTGTTTTTCTTAAGCAGGCCCTCCAAATCCAAAGTGACACGAAGCACAGGACTTGACTCTGGAAGGTGTTTGCTCAGCCCTTCTCACAGACCAGCATTTGCCATATGGCATGATGAACATTTGCTTGGCATACCATCACGTAGGACACCTGCAGGAACTGCGTTTGTGCAGCAGATAAAGCAGTTTGCCATTTCTTGGCCTGCCAGGTCTTTTGATAGAAGTGGTACACAGGAAACATTGCTCTACAGTTACGTAAAATTCATTTTTTAAAGACTCTGAGGTGTTAATTCGTTATCATTGTGCACTACTGTGAGGTAGGAGAGGGAGCAGGAGGAACAGAATAGAGTCACTGGTTTTGAAGTGAGATTTAGGGTAGAATATGAAAACCAATGATATTACCCCCAGTTTCTGCCTCTGAAGCACTTTGGGCATCAGAGAAATACAGCCGCATGAAGTTACCAATCTTCCATTAACCTGTCCAGCAACACGAAACTCCAGTTACTCAGCTCACCCCAGGAATCCAGCAAGCGTCCAACCTCCACTCTCTGGTTTGGAAAGCACAAGCAAAGCCAAATGGCCGGGTGGGGAAGGAAGAAAAGACATGGCCTCCTGGTCAGGGGGATGGTATGTGTACAGAAGGGCCTGGGAGAGCTCGGAGAAGTGCAGTAACGGCACTGGGCACAGCAAAGATCATGAAGTCATGTCTCTATTGGTGATGAAATGTAGGCAAAGTTAGCACTTCAGTGCAGAAGGGCATAAGAGAGTCCAGGAATGGCTAGGACATGGTGAAAAAACCCACCTGGGACTCAAAAGGTTTTATTGGAATGCTTAGTTCCCCAGCTGAAGGTATTAAGTTGCCAAAGTCAGCTGGGGTCAGATGGTGTCAGACATATCCAAAGGCCTTAAAGCCTACCCTCCTGATAATTGGCCTCTGGTGGTTTCGAAATTTTACCCTAAATTTTGTTTTCCCTGAAATGAATCAAAATTTTAAAAAATACTCTCAAATTTTAAATGATACATTCTAATTTTTTTTTTTTTTTTTTAATTAGAGATTCTTATTGTAGGAGCCTATGCTTAGTAATGGAATCCAGTTATCTTTTAACATCATAATTGAATGGCCTGGTTTGGAAGGGACCTTAAAGACCATCTAGTTCCAACCCCCTGCCATGGGCAGGGACACCTTCCTCTGGATCAGGTTGCTCAGAGCCACATCCAGCCTGGCCTTGAACACCTTCCAGGGATGGGGTGCTCCACAGCCTCTCTGGGCAATCTGTGCCAGTGCCTCACCAGAAGTGAGAATTTCTAGACCAGAATTTCTTCCTATTATCTAATAAACACAGCTTAAGGCCATTCCCCCTATCCCTGCATGTTCTTGCGCAAAGTCCCACTCCAGCCTTCCCATAGGCCACCGTATGTAGTGGAAGGGGATCTAGAGGGTCTCCCAGAACCTCTCTTCTCCCCACCAACAAATTTGTCAGGCATGATTTGCCTTTAGTGAAGCCACTGGCCATCACTAATCACCTCACTGTTTACTATGTGCCTTAGCACAGTTCCAAGAGGATCTGCTCTATGATCTTACTTGGTGCTGAGGTGAGACTGACTGGCCTGTAGTTTCCTGAGTCTTCTTTATTTCCCTTTTTAAAAGTGGGGGTTATGTTTCCCCTTTTCCAGTCAGTGGGAACTTCACTGGACTGCCATGACTTCTCAAACATGATGGATAGTGGCTTAGACACTTCCTTGGCCAGTTCCCTCAGGACTGTGGATGTACCTCATTAAATGTAAAACATTACTGTTCCTCTAATTAGGTCATGAAATAAAAATGTCACCAGTGTTGTTACTTTAGGTTTTAATGATACTTTTCTGTAACATGAAATAATTTGATTACCACAACCTACCAGTGGTCAGTGAAGGCAACTCAGAAACAATGCTTCACACTCTGAACAAACAGCACATGAAACTTGCTTTTCATCATGCATTTTAATAGCTAGAAGTCATTCAATCCTGATTTTTATACAACCAATTATATATTAACCTGTACATATACTCAATTCCAGTCACAGTGTATAGATATTTTTGATTCTGCAGCAATTATAAAATGAATTCTATCTATATATACATGTGCAAGTCTGAATGAGTCCTGAGTAATTTTAAAGTACTAATAGTCAAATCCTGCAAATTTTAACTAATGCAAATAAAATTTGGATTTTACAGCTATTGTGAGGAAGCTATTTAAAAAAATTATATATAGCACTTTGCATAAGCTTTATGCATAACTATGAGTTCTGTACAGTGCAGAGTTTCCACTTACCAGTCTGAGTAATTAGGAAATCTCAAAACATGCTGACCATGTTCTTCAATAACTATTGCTTCCTCTGCTTCTTCATTAATGGTGAGTGATTTCATTCTGCCTCAAACAACCAAGTCTGGAAGACTTTGACAGGGTTTAAATTATATTCTTTCTGCTACATACATTTTTGTAAACATTCCAGTTACCCAGGCCCTTCAATTCTTCTCAGGAAAACTATACAATTATACAGTCAAATAGTTAAAATGTGTATCTGAAAGGGGAAAAGAAATTGAAACAACAGCAGAGTGTGAGCATTATCTTAAACATGATAGAATGCTGTAAAAACACAAAAGAGGAACTGTTCTTTAAGGAACAGCTTGGACAGAATACAAGAGGCTGCTCAGAAACCCTCTGTCAGCGTGACACACTGCCATGGTAAACACGAGATGCTCTCAAACTACCAGAACAAACTGTCTCAGCAAATGGGATTGAAGCACTCCTGCCAAGGAGGAGATCCAAACTCATCAGGAGAGTCAGAATCTTTGTCCTGTGTTAACAGAACAACTCATACCAAAATGTCTGTATACCCCATGCCAGGAAAATGTAGGCACTAATAGAAGAGCTGGTAAAGGACATGGGATAGTGCTGGGGCGTAGCTGTCTCTCTATTTGTTTTTGTTTGGATGCAACTTTTCAGGTATGGAGGAAAACAGCTTTTTGTCCTTCGTCTCATTCCTCTCGCGCCACAAAAGGGAAGGCACCACTCCAACTGCATTTCTCCAGCAAGGATCCTGGCCCAAAAATCAGCTGGTCCCGTGGCTGCTGTAGTCAAAAACGCCTTTCCTGAAGAAGGGTGAGAACTCGCAGATGGTGTATTTGGACAGAGTCAGCCCCACCTTATCGATGTGCAGTGGAGATGATGGAGATTTCAGCATGGCAGAGAAAAAGCTCCTGAGGTATTTCTACGGAAGGAAATGCAAAATGTTGTGAAGTTTACTTGATCAAATTGATACAATCACTTTGAAGAATTAAATGACCACCAGTGTAAAAAACCCGAAAAAAATAATAAAAGAAGCAAGATCGCCATGGGCTGTGAATAGCCCTTTTAACAAACATCAGCATTTAAATCCATTCATACAGGTCTACTGAAATGTCTGTACTGAGCTCAGTAAAAGCAGAAAATAAGTATTTTTCACTTTCTTCCTCTGCCCAGCTTTGCAACTCTTCTGTTCTGTGCCTGTGTGATGCTTTCTGGTTTATTCTGCAGTCATGTAATGCTTTCTGCTAATCATGACCCACTTATATAATGTCGTCTAGCATTACCAAACACCACAGCAGGTGCAAACCCCAAATCCATTCTGCAGGAATTACACAAAAGGGCTTCAAAAATCTTTCCCTCATGAAGCCTCCACAATCCCCAAATGGGATTTGTTTTGATCAAGGCCATCTGCAGAAAGATTGCATGACTTCCATATTATCTCAGAACCTACCAGCATCCCTCTGAGCTGCCCTCGAAATTTCTTTTTTGTTTTTTAAGTCTTAGACATGAGAAGCATGTGTAAGATACTTCCTCCCCTTCCCAGAAGTTAATATTCACCAACCTCTGTGCCACTAGCAGTCATTTGTACTCACATAAACTGTGGCAGGTGTACATTAACACAGTTAGTTTTCACAAACCTGATTAAGCTTCTGTCACATTTAGCATGATTTAATAAGTCATATTTATATCTTTTGCACAAAACACCCTAGGTAAAATGTTTGATCAGACAGGTGCTAAAAAAATACCCTACGTCACCCAAACAGCTGTAAAGGAAATCTCATCTGGAGCACAGGGATAAACTCCTTTGCTCTGCTACAGACTGACCACAGAAAGATGTAACTCATGAAATTATTCACTACTCTGGGATTCAGTGGGAACTGTATCTGCAAGACAGAGAAGCACATTCTCCTCTGATGAACACAAGGTTTAGTTATTTGAATGCATCAGCTCTGGGGTCATGGAAGTGGTTTGTTCAGGAAACTGTCCTAATGATTCACTTGCTTCCCAAGGTGACTTCCTCCAAACTGTAACAACCTGTTATCTTTTTAGGTACTTTGGAAACCATCTGTATTAATATCACAGAAAGTAGGAAAATGAAAAAAAAAGGCAAAAAAAAAAAAAAAGCTGCTGGAACATAAACTATTCTCTTGGCAGGAATGGTGAATTTTCTTTTTTATTCAGATCTGCCACAGGTTGTATTAATGTTCGTGAAAAAAAAAATTGTTACAAAAGTGCCTTCAAGATGAATTCCAACAGACTAAGAGGTAATTTAAAGTGAGCAACAGATGTCATATCAACATTTATCATAAATAGTCCTCAAAGTAGGGTTCTTTAGAAAAAGTCCCAAACCAGTAATGCCTGAAGGATGACTATGGTAGAAAATCAAATGTAAAAGATGGCATCCTGTTAGAATTTTAGCACTGTGCTGAAAAGTTCCTGCAGTAATTCCAGTTTATGGTTACCGAAGGATCAAAGGTACCAAAATATCTCACTGGACATATTACAAGACCTATTGCATTCACCTTGGTATGGATGGCCAGATAATTGACTGTCATGCTTTTCCTGTAAAGCCATTACTCATTGTTTTGGCATGATAGCTCTAATGGCAGAGTAAAAAAAAAAAAATCCCTCTGCTCTAAGCACACATTTATGTGACAGGAAAACACTAGGAACAGCAGGCACACTTTTTGTCCCAGATCTGTGCCCCAGAGTTGCTCAGTGAATATCACAGATCCTTTGAATACGAAAAAGATCCTTGGGAAAATGGTAACAAGCAGACTTTACCGGATAATGATGGAATTAATTTTGTATGAAGGTTTCCTGACATATGGCTTGGCATTATGTGCTCTTCAACAACCACCTCAGAGCAAATTAGCCCACTTCTAAAACCCAGATCTGCATTTGCCCTTGTTTGCAATGATGATGTGCTAAGATAGCCCAGAGCTGCTGTGCCCTTGACACAAAGAAGCTGTTGCTTCATTGAAATACAGGCTGCTCTGCCCAAAGATGCTGGCTGGGAGTGATGTCCCGTAGTGAGAGGAACACTGACTGATAGCAGAAGTGTTTGCACACATCACAAGCGTATGTTTCGATGAAAGAGCTGCGGCTGGACAACCCAGGGGAAGGTTGCTCTGTCCTGTTGGCTGCAATGTGGGCAATGAAGAAAGCGACAGAAAAAAGGATGAGAGCTCCCTACCAACGCTTCCCAAATTCGGATGGGACACGGAGAGGATGAGGGTCACAGCAAGCTGGGAGAGGAGCAGCACAGAAACACCAAGCGCCAGAAATGACAGAAAGAAGACTTTCTTAGAGATCCAGAGGGGATTCAACATTTTAACCCAGCAGGCCACTGCAAGCAGCTGGAGTGGGAGCAAGGCTAGATGAAAGGATCCCTTCTGTTGGAACTTGGTTGGCAGGAGAAAAGCTGTTTTCAAAGCTTTCATATTAAATCCATTTCCAGCAGCAGATACAATTTTTCTCAATTTACAGACCAGCATTATTTGTGCTGAGCTAAAACTAGGTGGGAAGCGCTCTGGTATCTTTTGATGTGTTCCTTGAAAAAAAATTTCTTAGCAAGGACTGGCAAGCTCAGGCTGCCTTCATAGAAACATGTCCAAATTTTATACAATTTAATGTGCTGATTTGCTTACTACTGATAGCAACTAAATCATTGTCCCTGTGCACCACGTTACAGCTACTAGGTTTGCATGATTATCTTGGAAAGAAAAAACTAGTTAACTGCTAAAATATTCCAAAAGGCTCAGTTTTATTACTCATTTTCATTCGTTAGCCTTTCAAAACTCTGGCCATTTGTTCTGGATTATTTACCCTGGAAATCAGTGTTCTTCCAAAATGCACTTTGGAGTTTCATTTCACTAATAGCATCCAACCTGCTATGCTGCTGGTTTGCTGGAAAATATCCTAATTATACATTTGTAAACATCTGTGTGAGGGCATAGGACCCTGGAACTGTAAGAGGGATGTAAAATGGGCAACTCACACATCAGTAGTGTTTGGTTGTTCAGACTAAACACACTCAGGAATAAGATTTAGAGAAGGGAAATACTCTTTGCATGTACAAAACAGAGATAGAAAGGCAGGTTAAAAAAAATAATCCAAAATAGGAAAAGCAGGATTTTGCCCTCTTGGAAGGCAATACAACTTGCATTGCCTTTTAACTTAAAATTTATGACAGCTGTACCTGCAAATTTCAACTTTGCAAATGAAACAAAACTAGAGAAAGTGGTGTGAGGCCCAAAGGTTTTTCTTTCTTTACTGATCTGAGTAGCTTTCCCCCCATTTTAATTATGCAAATAGCAAAAGAGCAACCATTTTAAAAGCTTATTAAAAGTCATTTTAATAGGATTCACCTTTTTAGCAATAGGCCAGTGTTCATCTTGTGCTCAATCCATCAGCACAGCAAAGTCATTCAAATGGTTTTTGCACTACTTCGTGATGTGGGAACCTCATAAATTTATACATTTTAATATAAAGCCATAACTTAATTTAAAGTTATTAAAGTTATTACGAGCAAAAAGCTTTCTGAAATGTGGAAGTCTTCTTATCATTCTTTCAATTGTGGCATATTAAAGAGGAATTTAGTTCAGTGACATTGTTCTCCTAATCCATTACAAACAGCAATAGCCTTAGAGACCAATAGCAGAGCTTAGCAAGAATTGGATTTTTTCATTAAAATTGGTGTGTTTAAAAACTCATCGACTCTGGTACTTCCAGAAAGTGAAAAAACTTTGAGCTTTTGCTTTCATACTGCTATTTCTAGCCATTCCCTCAAAAAAGTCTGTGTTTAAAATTCTTTAAAAGTTACATTTTACAATTAGCATTAGAAATACCACCTGCTAATATATGCCAGAGCTGAAAGCACCACAAACTTCAATAAGATAAACCTTACAAGGCTTTGGGGATTCTCTGAGACAATACCATGTTTTCAACACCTACACATCAATGTAACAGTCAAAAGCTTTACCACAAGGTCACCAAAGGTCATTGGTGGCAGAGGCAGGACTAATTAACTTGCTCATCTAAGTTCTAGAATAGGCTCCTCTCCCCCTTTAATATAGATGCTAGTTCCTCTCAGCACCAATCACATAATTATTCTGTTGACTAGTGCTAAGTGCTGCAGGCTTTAAATCAGACCTCGATTTGAATTATTCATCGAGCAAAGCATACGCAGGTATCACAGCTGTTTTCTATAGGATAGGAATCTGATTACCAAAAAAAAAAAAAAAACCAAACCAAAAACCACCCCAAACCAGACAGATTGAAGCATATTCCTTGACTCTGAAAAACCACATTGTGGTGTAATTAGGTATTTGCAAAGTCAGATCTTCCTGAGGAAGACTGTACCTCAAAACAAGCAGACAGGCACATGCTTCACTTCCAATCTGTGATCACAAAAATAAGGATACGTTTAGAAGACAAGGCATGCAAAGGGAACCTGCTGTAATGCAGGAATGGCAGTGCATCTCCTTCTGCCTTTGTCTCCTAGAAAGAAATTGTTGGGTAAAGGAAAAATGAATATTTGGGGATCCTTCCCCAAATGAACCAACTTTCTCTATTTTAGACCTTTCCATTGATGTCTCAAAGAGAAAAAAATTAGTTCCAGGGTGGTTTTTCAAATACCAAACACCGCAAAAATGCCAGCTATTGTCACTAACTATGGCCTTTTGACAAAAACAAAGCTGGGCTGAAATGGTACTGACAGGTAATGGTGTCCCACATCACCCTGTCTGGGGAGATGTTTTATACAGAACATGGTGAGAAAATATACAAATTACCAAGAAAAATAGGAGTCAAACTTCTCATTGGATCTACTTATTCCTTGTGTTTTGTTCTTTGCTTACTGGCAAAAGTCAGAGGGAATTAAGACAATGTACTGGGAGGTAAGGTTAGGATTGGAGTGAAGAAGATGTGAACTCTTAGGAAAAGGGCTGCAAGCTAAGCCAGCTCTGCCTCATGCAGGACACACAGCACATCTCCATCACCACATCGGACTGGATTATCTGGGTCAGGTGGGAAGGACAGGGAAGGCCATTAGCCACAACACAGGAAGTTCCTTTGCAAACTGAATTTCAAGGGAGCAGGTTCTCTTATGCCAAATACCCCAACATTACACAGCAGGGCATATTCAAGCTGTCCAAACTTGGGTGTTTTGTGCAGGCTCCTCCTAGATACAACTAGTTTCTTCACCTCCACCAATTCCAGATTCATATCGGTTTTCCACTCACCAGATAGAACTTGCTCAGAAACATTTTGGTCTTCTGGGAGGTTTTCCTTTTTTTTTTAACACAAAGCTTCAATTCTTTTCCCCAACACCTTGATATATATTGCAAGATAGCATAAAGCAGATTTGAGTAAAGTATGTGAGAGGAACAGCATGTGATATTCAATATCTCTAGTGATATTTCAGGCCCCTCAGGAAATACCTAATGTCACCTCTGGTCCTGCACACATTTATCTCCTGCACACACCCTCACATCAGCTATGATTTCAGAGCAATGAGAAAAACACTTACTGCCTGGGAGACTACCTGGTCCTGAAGGATCTTATTTCTGTGGAAAAACTTGGGAGAGAAAGTTTCTAAAATTACGACAGGATCACCCAGACCAATTATCTTTTGCTGAAAGATCAGGACAGTTGGGTTCTCCTTACATAAAAAACTGCAGTACTAGACACTGCCAAAGCTGTGCAAAGCCTCCTTGAGGAGCCAGAGGTGACAAATGCCTCCAGAATGTGTCTGTCCCATGTACCAGAGACCTTGCTCAAGTCACACATGACTTGTATAAGCACAAAGAGATTTCTCAGGAGAACAGACAAATTCATGTGTATGAAAATGACAAGTCACCACCGTGTTAGTCATCATACTAAAGGGAGGGGGGATTATTTGCTTCAGAGTGACAGGCATTAATTAGGCTCATGGCTGGATTAACACAAGCCAAGAAGAATTGGCTCGTTTTAATCAAACCCTTCCTGCTCACTTTGATTAGGTCTAATCAGAAGTAGGGCTGTTTACAGGTAATGCCTAGTAGTCAGTGAATGAATAAATAAATAAATAGATAGATAGATCGATAACATCCCAATCAATATCACCTTACTCTGTGTGTTTGCATGTATGACTCCACCCCACAATTTCCATCCAAAGCAAATTCTACATTACAAGCATCTCTTAACAGAAATAATGCAAGTGTGGCAAATTTTATGTTAGGTTGGTTTTTTTGATTTATTAGCAAATATCTTGCCAATTTGACTGTGACACACATATGTAAGCTCTTGGTTTGTTGGACTGAACTTGTTTGCTAAGGAGCTAGATGGGAGGAGGTGAGACTGCAAGCTCCTACTAAAAATGTAATGTAGCTCTTTTGTTAGTGAATTGATTTACCTACATAGCCCCCAAATATTAACATGGCGGTCAATGCAGGGTCTATAAAAACAGAATTTTACTTTGAAAGCCACTGCTACTGTTGGAGCTACAAAACTGAATGATGGAGACTTGACTTCTTGTCTCCGCAGTGGCACTAACACTGCAGAAGTCTGTGTTGGGGCTAGACTTTACCCAAAGCAGAGGAAGATGCAGCAATACACAGCACTCCTTTGGGTATGTTTAGAGGTACCTAAATGACTTTGGAACTAAGCAGGTAAGAATCAAGCTCTTTAATCAGCCTAAATTCCATTTAAAAAACCCCAGAACTTACATTTTTATCCCCTCGGGAAAATCTGTCTATCTTTTTCATGCAGAGCATAATGCAGATTCCATGAATCAGGGTTAGTTTCCTCCACAGCTGTACAGGTAAAAGCAGACTTTACCACTACATTTCCAGAAGTGTTTGACTGCCACTAAAATTTAATTTTACCCAAGGTGGTACTGAAATTTACTTGAATAAATACACCTTTTTGAATTTTCTTAATGTACATGTATTCTGAGAGATGCCAGTTATGATTCAAGATGAAATTGCTCTCCCAGGTTTTCAAAATCCAAACTATTCATTATAGCCATTTGGAGCATTTTTCTGTGCAAGTCTAATGGCATGAGCACATTATGCTGAATTACTATTATGCCACATCAGTTGAATTAACTTCTGAAGACAGTCTACACCCCAAATTACAATCTTATTCTGCCTGAAATTAATTTAAAATCCAGAGGACTTCACATTTCTTAAAATGTCTGCATGCTAAAAGCTTATATTTATTGGCTTTAGACAGCTCCAATCAAAACTGGATTGTAGGCTGTCAGGGAAATAAAAAAAAAAGGTAGCAAGGGCTAAGATTTACAGGTGCTCTATCAGTGTCAGTTGTCTTTTGGAAGTGAGTGGCTGAATTGAAAAGGATCAAACCAGACCTGACTGGTGAAGGAAACCCATCTTTTCTCCAGAGCACGAGTCAAAACAAGTCCTGTCAAAATTTATTCAGAAAGAACAACAACAGGATTGAATTTACCATGCATCCCTGGGCTGGCAGCAACAGCATGTCGTCTGCTGGAGTGGCCTTGGCAAACAGCTACCAAAGCACTTGACATGCATCACCCTCTGCTTCCTCTTGTGAAATAGATGCTGGAGGATGACTGATGTGCTGGCTTTGGAAACGGATAGCACTGAGTTCAACCCAGTGTCCTTGGCTGAGCATCCCCTTTATTCATCCCACATCTGAATGTGGAGAGCCATTACTGGAGACTGAGACAAAGATACGCAACTTCAAAATTTGATTTGTAGGGGTATGTTGAGCAATTTATTCTGACCTGACAGCAAAACACATTAGATCTGGAGCTAAGCTGGAGCTCAAACTATATGCTGTCACATATTCTAAACTTACTAAATCATGATAAACATACCAGCTTATTTCCTGATTGGAAATAAGGAAATATCTAAAATATCTGAAATATCTAAAAAAAAAAGAAAAAAACAAAGGCCTCCAAACTGCAAATTCTATTTATTTCTTTGGTTGCAATGGACATAAACATCTGATCACAAAAGATCATTTTTAAGGTAGGGATATGAAGTTATACACCTACAGAAACCCCAAAATTCTTGTCAAGGGGAACATATGTTATGCTAAGTTACCTATAAAAAACTCTGCAAAATGGGGTTTCAGACCTGATTTTGAATAAGGTCTTGTGTTTGAGCAAATGGGACCAAGTGGCTGCTTACACTCACCATTCATTTTGCATCCAATAGCTTTTTGGACCAGAGCTTAAAATTAACTCATCCAGAATATAACCCCAGGCTTTCACTCCTTCTAAACAATCATCTTTATCATCTGTTCCTATTAAAAGAATAATGTCTTGTATTGCTGTGGGACTGGCTGAGAGTCTACGGTGTTTAATCAAAGTAACATTTTATTGGTATGGGATCAACTGCTGACCTATGCAAAGTCCTAATTCTGCTTTTTTCTATCTAGTGACTGTAATCAATAACTGAAATTAATTTTATTTATTCACTTCTTGAAGCCAACTGGATCTCACAAAAGAAGAAGAATCACCCCCAAAAAGATTAAACACTTCAGTGCTGAAAGCTGCAACTTTTTTGAGGGCTGATGCTTCAAACAGGAAAAGCCGTGAGCACTGAGGGATGGGGACCTGATGTGTGGAATTGCTCTCAGATGGTTAAATGCAAAGTCTTATTGTCTGCAGGCACGGCAAGACTTCAGTGTTGTTACTGAAGTTATTTTTGTTCTTAAATTTTTCAAAGATTACTAGAGGTTATGAAAGGCGCTTACTGCAGACTAACTGTACCTAACAGAAAATGATCTATGACATGGATTTCATATAACTGATATGCACAGTATGGCCCAACCACACACCCTTTTATCTTTGTGGATGCATCTATGCTCTTTCCTACCATGCTCCCGCTGCATCCCTATTCCTCTAGTGGGAAATTAAAACCATCACTCCAAGATACTGCATTACATAGTTCAGTCTATGGGTATGAAACAAGCCTTTCTAGCATTATCAAACGCCAGCATTTGCAGCTGTTTGTTTTTGCACTGGCAGTCATTTCTGGTGTGCATTCATGTCTGTAAAAAAAAAAAAAAAAGAAGAGCTTTCTTTTATTTTCCAGTGATTACCAAATGTATTCAGAATGCATTCTGAAGTCCATCTCATCTAGATGCTGCTAAGAACAGTATTTACAGTCTATCAGAAGCAAACATTCAATCTGTAAGAGCCAGGCTGGTGAGCAGCTGCCTTTAAAGCTCCTTTTAAAAAGCTTTGGTATTAGGAATGCTGTTGTAAGCTGATACCGAGTCTAATAGTTTCCTTTCAATAATCACTTTGAATAAATACGTATATGGTAGCATTGAAAAATCTTTGTGACTGGAGTCAGTCAGGGGAGGAAAAAAAAAATCAAACAGAAATGGTAACTGAACCTCACTTGATAGGATTTTTGCAGCAGAAATTAACCTGTAACTAGAATGAAGAAAGTTGTTAAACATATTAAGGGATGGGGCTGTGACAAAAAAGCCAGTGGGATGTGCTAATGAAGTTCATACTTCATTCAGATGATGAATCATCTAAAATGTCACTTAAATAACTCTGTACTCACGACTGCAAAGAAAATCTCAAGAAATGAGGTCTCTGGCAGACTTCGATATTCTTTTGCCCAAATTTGTCAACAAGTATTTTGAGCGTTTCTTTATCCTCTGCTGTTTCTTTTGCTGGTTGCCACCAAGGTGTTAATTTGAAAACTAGTAAGACATTTAAATAATAAAAATAAATTCAAGTTCAACAAAAGGTGCTATTTTCATTATTTCCTGTTTTCCTTAAGTACCAGATTCCTGGAGCCATTAAAACCCAGCAGACTGTCACTTTTAAAAGGAAGGATGGCATGGCTAACTTTAGAGCATTATACCAAAAATACCCTAGAAATCATCACCTCCAAAGGAACTCAAGTGAAAATACAAACTGAAAACCAAAATTGACTTCTAAGTTAATCTACTTTTGGAAGGCTAATTTTGACTGAAAGTAACAGCAACATTTCAGCCAGTTCAGTGTCTACAACGCTCTCCCCAGCCAGTGCTACAGATTGGATAGCAAAATGGAATTATGCAGCTCTTTCAAGATTTATTTCTGCCTCTTGCATTAACACCTATCATTGAAATCCTCATCAGCAGACACCAGGAATTGAGGAGGTTAAGGACATTTATATTATTAATTTTAAATAAATTGAGCACATCTATTTTTTTAAAGAGGTTCAAAGTACTAAGAAAAAAGAAGAGCAGAGGCAATGCCAGGAAGACATATGTGCTCCTACAAAATTTGATGTAGGCTCACCTTCCCAGACAGTCACGGGTTGACTTTCACTCCCTGAGCTCTGTAAGTGGCAGCAAAAGGCAACACATGACTCCTAATGACTTGAAATGTCTGTTGATGCCTCTGTGAAAAGGCCATTGGGGATTTTGCTTGTTCCCCTTTGCTGTCTGCAAACCAACCAGAGGAAATGCAGCCCTGGGAAGAGGGAGAAGGAAACAGGGAAAAGAGACAAGGAGACAGGTTGAGGCTTAAGAGAGTTTTTGTTTTACTTTAAGCAACCACCTGTTGGGATTTTGTCAGCATAGCAATTGTTTTTTCCTAAGCACACTGGTGACAGCAAGAGCAGCAAAGAAGGTCTAATGGGTCCAGGACTGCAAGGCTTCTGACCAAGGAGTCAAAAAACATAACTCAATCTGTTATGTCAGCCTAGGCTCCTGCCCAGTTTTTCTGGTTGCACAATGGGAAAACAGGGCTAACAACAATGTTCATTCCCACAACAAAGCATGAGTCCAAGAGAAGAAGAAAAAAAAAATAATCAGGGGAATCACATGACACAGAAATGCAGTATCCAAAGAAGCTGAGATTTCAGGAAAACTTCTTTTTAGTGTCATTCGCAGATCTAGCAACTCACTAAAGAATAAAAGATACTTTACAGTTAAAACAGGAACAGATACATTCAATGACTCACGTATTTCTTGTGACAAGCGCTGCTTTTACAAAGTTTTTGCTTAAAAAAATATGAAAAAAGGATATACATCATCTGAATTCACTTAAAAAAAAGGATCCTATACTCTTGTCTACTGATTTCTAATTGCATGAAAAGATAGATACACACTAACTTCTGTTCATTAACTTTAATCAAAAGAATTCTTGGCTGTTTCATTTAAGGCGGATTTAATCAAGCAAGTTTGGCAATGAAGTGAAATTACAGTCTTTAAACTGCGGAACAATTAATTTAGAGTTTTGCCCTGCAACAGGTCCCTGACGAAATATTAAATTAATAGATTGCAATGGGGTATTTTGGGTAGGTAATTTTAAATACAATTTAGGTGTTTTCAGATGCATAGGCAAAAACGTTTGTGCAAACTTGCACGTTATTTCTTCACACCTCTATGGTAATGTAAGATATAGCTCAAAAGATTTGATATTATACCAAAGTGTCTCAGTTTAATGAGACAGAAGTGTTTTGCTAAGGAGGATGAGTTATAAGGAAGACCAAAACTCCTCCCTCTAAGCAATTGTAAATCCGAAATTAAGAGGCTCCAATTGAGAAAATGTGGAGAAAAAGAAAATAACAGCCCTTTATTAAAGGATATATGTGTATTGGCAGAACAACAAAAGAACACAACACAAAACCCCAACCAAACAATAATCCTATACCCAAAAATCCCTTTCAATGAAAAGTGAACAGTTCAGTTTGTGCTTTTTGGTGCAATTCTAACCACAGTCAGCAGGGGGTGCTGTTGGATCTCTGGCGGTCAGAGCCTGCTGTGCCCGGGGTCAGTCAGCAGGGGGCGCTGTTGGGCTCTGGCAGTCACCACGTGGAGGCCCCCAGGTGTGCTTGGTGGGCGAGGGGGGGCGGCGGGGGGAAGAAGAAGAAAGAAAGGGTTCTTCCCAAAGGAAACTCACAATGTCTGCTGCTGGCCATGTGACTCCCCCTTTCCTTCGCAGAGGTGCACCAAAACTGCTGCCAAAAACACAGGAGCCGGAGAAGGGAAAACAAAGGTGGCTCTCTCTCTCTTCCCAAAAACAAAAATAGTTCCTCTCCAATGGAATCCAAACAAAATCCACGCAGGCAGGGCAGGGCGGCAGAAAAAAAAAAACGTGCCAGCAAACTAGGCAGCCAGCCTGAGAACCAAGCAGCCTCCCAGCTCTTGCCACACACACCCTTCCTTGTCCCTGCCACCACCAAAAAACTGAGTGTCCTCTTTCCCCTCTCCCCAGCTATTAGCTTGGAATGTCAAACTGTGGCCACTTCTTCTGTGTTTGCGCAAATACCCAAGGCAAAACCAGCCTGCTCATTCAAACATCACCCCACCCCCCACACACACCGTGAGGCAGGGGGAAGGGAAAAAATTCGTGTTTAGTTTTAGAACAAGTAAACCCATGACACAAAGCAAAAGTTTTTACATTGCAATTACATATGCCGGAGATCAAAGATGACTTCTCAGCTTCGCCTCACACAAAAATAACTCATGTAATGTGCATTCCTAAAAACAAGGCCTTGTCAAGCTTTTTGGCTATCAAGCATTTGTATCAGCTAGGATAAATAAAAGAACTTAATGTTTTACATAAACTTTGCACTTACTGTGATTTAAAAATCACAATCCTCATAATTTGGGGCTTTCTGGATTCTTTTACTTCGGGTAATTTCATCTCCATTATGACATAATATGCATATTATGACTTCTAATTGCAGGCTGAAATAAGGTAACTCTATGTCTCAATCTCAAAACAAAGCAAACCCTACCACAGCCAGCCCCCCTGACTGCAGTTGCCTTGAAATGTATCACAAACCCCACTGCTGTTGTCAGCACTCTTTTCACTGTGGCAAGAATCAGAAAGGTTATGTGTAGAAAAACCTAAACTCTTCCTACACTGTCCCTCAAAGAATGTTTTGGACAAATCCAATTAAGCACAAGGAAAACTGCAGTTGCTCAGAGATGACCTGTGGGAAGCACTGGACTAGCCAAAGCTACTTCAATCCAAAAAGTTCAGGAAAAATGACATGAAGTCCCAGACTATTGAAGATGTATAAAATACCTAATGTAACAACTGGAAGAGCAGAGTAATTTCTTTATCATCCACCACCAGGATAACAGCTCTACTAATGATATTACAATACAGAATATTTGTTCAAACACTTATTGGACTGGCATTTGTCAAGCTGTCATTTCTTTTTGGTCAATAAAGTCAGCTCAGAAGTTGAAAAAGATTATACATTTGTGCTGGTCTGGAAGCTGTACTTTGCCTTTTCTAAAAATGCTGTTTTAGCCATTAGCTCTTGACTGTGGAACAACCAAACAGGCTTTTATACTCTACTACAGCCATACCAACACATCATCTGTGATGATGAAAGAAATTGCAAAGAAATTGCAAAGGGTTTTCAGCAAATCAAGGTACGGGATCAGGTATGGAAACCAGCTGAGCACAAGCCATGTTTCTGTTTGATAGTAAGGTCTAATGCCCTCACCTTCTTTCTGATCAAATTCCCACATGAGAAATGGGCTGTGGTCTAAAGGCCAAGAAACCACATCCCTCACAGAAGAAAATCCATCCATTTACTGCTTTCCAGTTAGCCACTGAAGTGTGCTCAAGGACTGAAAGGCACAAGGCAGGAAAGCCAGCATTTTCAGCAGAAGTGGTGCCTGTGCTACCTTCCATTACCACAATCCACTTTCACAGCACAACTCAAAATGTTCTTTGAGCCTTCAATGCATTCCATGACTTTGAAAACCATCACTGCTTAGGTGGTTTCTCTCACTCTTCACCAAGGAGGCTGCAGCTATGTGAGTTGAAACCTTTCAGCTGTTGGCAAAGCCACAGCAAACAACTTTTAAATATGTAGTTAAAAGAAAATACCATGATTAGAGATCTGGACATAAGGGGCATTTTGATCAGCTTGTTGCATTGAATTCCTCATGGCAAGGTTGGTAACGCTTACGTCCTTGTCCTCTTTATTTAACTTAGCCACAGGGGATCTTCAGTTCCTGAACACTGAGTGATTTGTCACAACTATGGAGTGGCATGGCCAAGTGGCATATGGCAAAATAAATTCATGTGAACAATGGCTATATATCATTATGCTTGCAAAATATATAGGTAACGAGGTTTTAATGACTTAATTTAGTTAAAATAGATATGATTTAATCTTAAGTTAAACCCAGCTATATAGAGAGCTGTAAAGTACTACATGACTAGGATCAAAGCATCGCTATGCACAGCAGTTGTAACACTAGAAACATTACAATAAAATCTGTTATTAAATCAATGAAAGGTCAGGAAGATTAAGGGATTAAATTCCTTACTGGTACAAAAATATGCAAATTGAGTACTAGACTGGAATGTGGCCATGTCTTTATGCTGTATATTGAAGACGTGAAAGAGAAAAAACCTACATTCTATGCTCTGTGTAAGACAACCTCACATCAAAAGTCAGTGGGAGGATGTTTTGTTGGTAGATCAAAGAAAAGGTGAGAAAAAATTCAAAACATGTAAGGAAAGATTTCAGTTGTAAGCAATTTACTTTCATATTAATTTCTCTAAAGCTCTACTTAATGCTATTTTAGTTATACAAAGAATATAATTCTTAATGACTCGCATGATCAAGTAAGCCCCATGTGGCTACAATATAGTTGCAGGGTGTATAGTTTAGTCTTTGATCACGCCTCTTCTTCTTTCCCAAAACCCCACCTCCTGCCCCTGGGCTGCAATAAAACATGCATTAACATAGAAATATAAAGACCTAATGTGTGATAGGAGTTCAAAATTATGCCATCCACACGGCACTGCAGAACGAGCAAAATAACTCAAACCCTCAAACTCAAAAACCTTGTCCACAATAAAATTAATTTTTAAAATTAGTTGAAAGAAAAAGAATACATTCAGAAAGCTGGGCTACAAAATAAAACTCAGAGATGCCTAAATATCGCTTTCCTTCTGTCATGAGGTATTTGGATACAGTAACTATGATAAAATAAGTAAATCTTCAGCTAACAAATTACATTTAAAGTATCAATGTATTTTTTAATCTTGTCTTGCACAGGGACCATCTGTCTACAGTGAACACTTACCTCACCCACCACCTTTCCCCCTTAAATAAATGTACCTCCTATGAATATCTTTAAAGAGTTGCCTTTTTTTTTTCTAGAGTAGGAATAATTTATGTTTTAAGAGATTGTTCATTACTTTGCAATCTACTGCTGCCACCTCCTGTGTTAAACGAGGCAGCAAGTAATTTAATACTTACAAGCAGGCTATTTAATGTTGACCGTATGGGAATGGTTTCTGTTGGTCAAGCAGAGAGTACTCCACCTAAACACACCACAGAAGCCTGTTAAAAAGTTGGCATTACCTCTAAGTGGCTCCGTCGTTCTGCAATCACTCGTTCATCCTTGTTTCCAAAGAGCTTCTTTGGAGGGAATTCTAAAGTGGCAAGCTGAAAGACATTAAAAGATGAATTAGCAGCAGAAGTGACAAGCTCGAATGAGAAAATGCTCTTTAAACTACAAAGCAACTGGGAAGAAGAAAACACCAAATACTCATGAGCTACACTATATGCTACTAGAAAATATCACATTACATGTTTCTACTGACGTTAGTACGATCTTGTCTGTGGTTCTGCTAAGATAACAACGTGTTTTGTCATCAATAAGTGACTGAAAGAAAAAATTTGGGAATTGGACTGCCACTGATTGCCCACATAAATATTAAAAATTTGCCATCTGAATGTGATGTGGTAGCATCAAATAGGAAGTAAGAAAGATCTCTGCAGGAATTCTGTGAATCTTAAAGGACTACATTCAGTCTGTTAAAAATTGTTATCTCTAGCCGTGCTGTTGTGTAATTTGTTTGTTTTTTTCTTATGTTCTACCATAAATGTAAGATTCATTGGATGTGAGAACTATAACTGAAGTCATGCTCTGGAAGATGGCATTGCTGACACCTGACCTGAACCTTTCATTGTGCCTTGAACTACCAGTTCTTCCCTCACAGCGAGGACAGGCTGAAACCAGGCACCTACACTGTGCTGGCAGCTACAATGATGGGCAATGGGACTCCTTGAGACGTAACTCAACTGAAACCCAATCCCATTCAAATGTGCATCCGCACCGGAAGCTGATAGCTTTCATTTCTGAAGAGAATCCACAAAAGCATACAAAATCCTATTTATCACACAGAAGATGAAAACCATCCAGTGGCACAACTGCTGAAAACAACTATTTGGATCTGTCCTTTTAGAATTTCTTCCACAGAGGTGTTCAAAGCCATCCCTTCATTTCTTTTTCCATTCTGTAGAAACTGTGGCAAGCAAAAGTGGTAAGGGAGAGAGAGGGAACTATCTGCCCTTCTGGTCACCAACAAACAAAATGCTTGAACTAATTCCAGCCGGCTATATCTGGAAAACACACTGAAGACTTGAGATTTGGTAAAAAGTACCAATGAACTTGCTCTGCTAAGCCACTGCTGCTGAAACAATGCATGAAAAAGCAAGTCCTTCCTCCACAGTTCGTGTTTGCACTTAAAGCACATCAAACTCTAGTTTTTTCCCAGCACTTACTGCATGAGACAGGAATACACAACCTCCCATTGGCATTGCTGGAGTTGTTTTGCAGGTGACAGCCCTGTGTAAAAATGCCTCCTGCATGAATTCCCCTGGCTATTTGATGATATTGAACTAATAAAAAAGATGTATCATTTTCTAGTCTATCAGCACATACAGGACTGTAGAGAATTTATGGCTGGTTACAAGGAGCAGCAATATACTGACTTAAATGAGGAGCTCTATTATTAACATTGAATGTAAGCATCTTTTAAATACACAAGAATTCTGCAATACAAATAATTTATTTTCATTCTCTGGTTCAGCTCCAACTTGGATAATTTTAAAGAAATGGCTAGAGATCTTCGAATGAGTGATTTAGAGATGAGGGGCACCAGAGGAGATGGAGAACTGTCTGCTCTGCATCAATCTTGCAAGCATGTCCCAATTATATTCTTCAAATTTCTCCAACCATATTCCTTCTCAGTGTGCCTGCTTCTTCATGTTGGCAGGACAAGCAGCACACAACCAAACAACATCCTATAATTATGTCCTTGGGACTTATTTTCACTGCATTATTCACTTCTTCACCTATACAGGATTATAAGTGCTAATATTTTCAAGGACTTCAAAATCCCACTCCTGCAGAAATTGTGTTTTATTAAATAGTTCTGCATCATGTAACTACCAGAAACAAGCAAGGTAAAACAATTACGACACAATCCCCTCCTCGCCCTAGGGAGATTGTTTTTATATTTATTTGCTAATAAATACTTTCATTACAGAATTTTAAAATAGTGTCTGTTAAAAAATAATTTGCACAATGAACCTACTGCTACAACATCCTCAGACATACTCTGTAGAGTCAAAGCAAGGTCTTATAGCTAAAATCAGGAATGATTTCTTTACCTAAATCAAGTTTCACCTTAACAGGAATTTTGGGACTGATTCTACACAACTTTGGGCTGGGTGAATAGTTTTCCTAATCTCTTAGCTTTCTGTCCATATCTTACGAAAAAAACAGTTGTCTTTTCTAAATCCACTTAATTTTTCTAAATTCTTTCAAACCAAAGCAGCTACTCACATGATTTTGGTTTTTTCTAAACTCCCAAATCAGTATCATGCATAAATTTAATATGCAAGACAAAGGCCTCAGCCAGTAAACTTGGCTCTGAAATGTTCAGAGTCACAACATGTACCTAAATGAAAATCCTAAGTTCACTGCTGGTCAAGACCTGCGGATATGAATACTTTGCATGTAATAAAAGCCACCATCCAGATCAGAACAACAATGTGCTGAACTATTCTTGACACACACATCTAACTCACTTACGTTTGTAATACACCTATATGTAAACAGAACACGCATGTCACTTGGAAGAATTTTTCTTGTTACAAAGGACTGATCATCTACTGCAGTTAGCATTTGTACTGGGTCAGATACAGAAGGTGCAGGCTCTTGGGCCTGCTGGAACATTCCTGTGTCTCACACTTCCTCAAGGGTGTCCTTCCACCTCTTTTAACCAAATGATTGGCAGATGGCCATCTCACAAATAAAATATGGAGACCACATCTGTCATACAACAGATGACCGCCCAGATACAGGACAGAAAATCCTCCACCTGTATTTCATCACCACTTCAGCAACTCAGTTATTCCAATGGAGTCTACTTCACTACATGACAAGAGTACAATCCCTATCAAAATGAAAAAAATACATTCAAAACTCTGCAGGCTTGAGTTTCAGGCTGTATAAACACTTAATGCAAACATGACAGCACCAGTTCCCACCTAGTTCTCAGCTTGAAAATGTAAATTATGCAGTCCTCTATGTGACTGAAATGTCACTGTAGAAGGAAGCTGCTCTATTGTACCATATTTATATAAAAATACTCTATTACTATATTTACCAAAGGTAGTATGCTTATATATAGAGACCATGGATCTTTGTCACTCTGACTCAAAGTTATTCCTTTAATGTGTGGAAAAATGCATTGGTGCAAGAGTCCCACAAATATACAGAGTGATGATAAAACATTTTCACCTCATCACAATTTTGGTTTATAAAAAAATAAATGGAAAAAAGTCCAGCAATACAAATATACTGCAGTAATGATAAATATGACGATAATGCTCTATAAAAATTCTCTGTCCGGATGTATTATTTGATATACAAAATCTGAATGTAATTGTGCAAGATTCAGAAAAGCAATGATTCAATAGAATGTTGAGGTTTATTTAAAATACCTTACTCACTTAAGCCAAAGTGCAGTAGCAAATATTTCAATAAATTCAGATTTTATTCTTAGTAGTGCTACACCACCTTTAAGAAACTGCACTGTAACTTCAGATGAGATAACCACTGCTACAGGTTAATGCACACAGCACAGTATGTGACCGAGACGCTTTTGTTCTGGCACTGAAATATGTAAGAGATCTGCAGGTGTGGATTTTGCACTGAGATGTTTGCCTTGGCTCAAACACTGTAAGAGAATCTCACACCATCCAGATTCAGGAGTATAAATTATTCTTTCAGACTTAAATGGTTGTATACCCTCTGGCTCAAATTAATTCTTTAAGGGTCACACCTTGACTACGAGATGAACGTTTTGCAGCAATGCAAGGCATAACAGTGGGACTCTACAGGTAGCAAGAGAAATTATTCTCTTTCCATGAAATTTCTGAAGCACACCCCTCCCCTCCCTATCCCCTTTGCAGTGGCAATGGAAGCATTTGGCAGGCAGTCTTTTTCAGCAGGGATGTTTTGTCGTTTTCTAAAGCTGCTGATGAGGTGATGTGTTTTCTGTCAGGGGAAATTAAGAGGCACATTCCCCAGCCTGACAGGAAGAGAGGGCTTGAATGATTTCCTGAGAAGCTTCTGTATGTAGCGTGCAAGATTTCTAATTTTTGAGCTATTTCAGCTGCAGAAGCATTTCCCTACTACCCTTAATTATAGCATCGCTGCAACCCAAATTCCATTATATCCATAGGAGCGTGCACATAGACCATGGGCAAGGCTGGAGCTACTCTTGGACCCAAAAGGCAAAGCCGGATAATATATTTTAAAATAGTACACAGACACCTCAAGACTGCATATCAGCATGCCTAATGTCTTTCAGACATTAAACTTTACAGCTAATGATGTTTATCCTACCTGGCAATCGTTGCTAGGCAGCAGCAGTCTTAGGGAGAGGCAAACAGTCATTTGCAATTTACTCCCTAATTTCTTTATAATAAATAAAGGCTGTGCTTTATTCTGGGTCTTGTATTACTTGGGGGCATGTTATTTGTCTGTGTCTCAACAATTTTATCTGTAAGAAACAATGCTTACCTGCCACAATGGACTACTGACTGGTGAGTTAGTACAGTCAAGTTTAGACAGTGAGGGGTCCAGTCCTCAAGGGGAAGGTGTTTCATACCCAGTAAATGCTATTCTAGTAAATGTAAAACAGCTGAATGGATTCCTCTACTTCTCCCACATTACAGCCAGGATACTGGTTTTAATAAGGTTTTCAGCAGGCATTTAATGCTGGTAAGAGCAGATGGCAGAACAGCAAGTGACTCTTTTTTTAGTCACCTATTTTATCTTATATACAACTCTTTGACCTTATGATTCTGGACACAACATACCCTTTTAAAATGAATCCATACTTCATAGCCTTCAACTACTGAGCCCCAGGGAGAGAAGAAAATTTGGAGACTGGCCTTTTGGAAACCAAGAGAGTGCAAATGAAGGCTCCAAATACCACAAAAGGTTCTGCCTGGGATGGGGTGAACTCTCATTTCAGGGCCCTTAGAAAAAATGAAGTCATCAGCATTGAAGTGTGTCCTTTAATTTCTCTTATATTCAGTTCGAGACTCTTCACTGACACTATGTCTGCTTGGGGACCTGCTGGATTTAATTCAGTTCAGGGATTTTACGGTACAGCAGAACAGAACCTGTTAATAAAAAGTCTTGTACAGTACTTTGGAGATGATATTTCGATATATAGTGGACCAAAGTAAGATACCACATAATACAGTCATCTAGGCTTGTCACTTCTGAAGCATGAGATTGTTCCAATTGTATGCTCCCTAAACATTAAAAAAGTGCCATTTTCTGACATCAAGCAAAAATCTACAGGATTGAAACATCTCATTATTTCTGGCCAGTATAGTCTGTGTTTTAGTGCCTACAGTACGGTAAAAGATTTTTTTTACGAAGAAAAACAGGGCAGACATTGATGGAGGCTGAATCATCTTTAATTTTTCATCCCAAATTCTCTTTGTACTTCAATGTTTTGATATATTTAAATGGGGGGGGGGAAAGGGGAAAAAGAGAAAATTAAGGAAATGATAACTATTAAATTAAAAAGTCAGTCTTCTTTAACTCTCATGTTACTTTTAAACTCTGAATTTTCTCATTTTTCAAAGAGTATGTGTGACTTTTGATCCTTTGTACCAGATCCTTTGTACCAAATCTCTGTCACAAATGAGAAAAATCAAAGAGAAGAATGTGGCACAGTTTTGCAGCCAGTGTGGCTGCACCTGACTTGATTTTGCAGGGACTAATGAAAGAAAAAACTGTCCTACTTTTACTTTTTGAAGTTTAAACAAAGTAACTTATGCCTCAACTTCTCAAGATGTACTAAGGCTCCCAGCATCTAAAGAAATTGGAGGAAGGCTGTATTCTTAACCAGTAACTAAGTATTTAGGGATTTGACAACAAGGAAAAAAAAAAAAAAAGCTAAACTTCAATATTTTTACTTGTATTTTGGCTGAAATAAACCACCTTTTCTACAGAATTTCATAAGAGAGCATTAGGCAAAGGTAAAAAGTTAACACTTAATGAATAAAGGCCACTTTACAAATTCTGAAAAAAAATCAGATGGAAATCAAAGAGAAGTCATTTGAACATATACTATCCACTAAAAAATAAACCAACAAAATAACTTATAAAACATCTATTTTCAGCTGATATAGCTCAAACTACTTAAAGCTGAGTGAGAAAAGCTCTAAACTTATTCTCCTTTAAAAAAAAAATAGTAACATAGTCATCCACCACCTGCTCCCCCAAAATGTATGCTATAGGTAAGTGATGCCCCCAGAGGACAGAAAGATTAAAGCCAGTATTTTTCATTATCAACTAATCAAGGACAGGGAATATCCCAGGGATTATTTTCTGGATATTCAGTTTGTCACCTACTTTTCTTCTTCCATTTCTAATATTTTCTCTTTACTTTTTCCATCTCTCCATGTTCTTCCCCCACTTTCCAGCTTCCCAACTTGTCTCTATTTTAATGTTATGCTTCCACCCATTCCTGCATGACCTACCTAATTCTTTATCTTACTCCACTGGGCCATTTGCCATCCTTCCTCACTGCTATCTGCCAGAACAGGAAAGGGATTTGATATTCTCAGAGGCAGCATATCCAAGCAACCAAGGATCACCCAAAGCTCTGAGGTGGACCCATATCAGCCTTCTAATGGAAGGAGCTCCCTGGAGAAGGCTGAACAGCTTTTAAGCAGCAACAAAGTCACAATTTATTATAACAAACAAACAAGGACAATTAACCTCCGAAACCAAGGAAAACTCAAGTGACCAGGAAATAGAATAGGAAAAAGGATGTAAACAACTTTCCTCCTATGCTCAGGATCCCTGCAGAGTGATGCCTGATACCAGCCTAACACAGTCAGCCCTTCACTGTCTTTGAGGGAAGCAGGAACTGCTCCCAAGATCTTGGAAGTGTTTCTGAGACCTGAGGAGCTGCTCAAGGCTCATGCCTGCCATCCCTGCTCTCTCTCAGCAACTTTATCAGAGCTCCAGGCTTACAGCTTTCTGTTGTTGTCTCTCCTTGCTGCTACAAGAGGTACCAGTGCCCAGATCTCACTCAAACATGCACAGGGGAATGAGCATCTCCCTCCTTCCTTATGGGAGTCTACTCTGACAAAATCCTAAATAAATTGGTCAGCAAATGCAAGAGAGACCATATTGCAGTGATGTACTGGAGTTTTGTGGTTTTTTTGGGGGGGTTATATTTTTTTTTATGGTTTGTTTTTTTTTCCCATAGTATTTCCTGAACACAAATTACACCACAACTTGGTTTCCAGTCCCTTTATGGCACAGCCCTTTCTCTAAGAGGGATCTGTTTTGCCACATGTACATAAGAATACTCCTTCTTCCTGCTATCTATCCTTTTTGCTCTGTCCCAAAGGATTACCTGCTCACAGAACTGGTTTAACCTTTGCATTTCTGGCTGGCAGGGGCAACTCCTGGTTTGCACATTGCTTTTTGTCCGGTCCGTTGTGTCAGCAGACTGGCGAGCCAAGTCTACTTTATCCCCTCCAGAAAACATCCTGTTGAGGCCAGAGTGTGCTGGAGACCTTTCTATGGTTCACCTGCCAGGCAAGCAATTCTGCCACTTCCCCACTGTACATAGACAGGCTACAATTCCTTGCTTTTTCCTACTTATCTCTCCAGAACACCACCCATATATAAATAGGCACCTTCTCTATATAATTCCCCTGCAATGTGGGCACTAAGACATGCCAAGAAGAACTTACATCTCCTCCCATAAATAAATATATACAGTTCTGTTGTGAGTTCCCTGAAGTCAGGATGATGTGACTAACCTCCACACACCATCATCTCTGTATTCACCAATAAATGAGCATCTTCTCAAGATGCACAAGCTCTCACACCTCTGCTGTCTCTATTTTTGGGTAATTCTCTTTGAACTTTTAAGAACTTTTGCCAGTTCTCTTTCTCAGACAGGCATAATTCTTTCCCCAAAGAACACCTCAACTCATCTGTTTCTGAAGAGGGACAAAAAACACAAAAGAAGAAATTCACCTCCTGTGAACCACCCTGAAATCTCCCTCTGATGATGCAAAATGACCAAATTGGATTAGACATCAGAGATTTCTCATTGTCTTTGAATGGTGCCCACCCGCCCACTAAACAATCACTAGTAATTATCAAAAAGGTTTGAGAGTTCTCATATCCAAGTTCCTCCTTTAAACCAGCAAGATTAAGTCCAATGTAGACTTAACCTGCATTTTTGGAGCTATGGTGAGACGTGGAAGACAGGGTTAATTGTGTCATTTTAAGTCCATTTATTCTGCCTCCTGCTACTGAGAAAAATCACATTAACTTCAGCCAAAAAAGTTACCCTGCATTACAAGAGTGTTTTTCTTTTCCTTAAAGCAAATTCTAGACTACTCAGAATAATAGCATAACAAAATAGAGCCATAAACAATGGTCAATATAATATTTGACAAATTACTTCATCTTTTTTCCATTATAAGCAGTACAATAGCATTTAAATACAGAATAACTATAAAAATGAGCCATAGGATGTAACAAAATTCATTCAAACCTTGCATATTTCTATAAAATTATGCAGTTTGGGGATTTTCATCTCTTTTATAAAAATCAGAAACTAAATATAGCCAAGGTGTCTTTCTACATATAAATTGATACCTGCATAGCTCCAGGATTATCAGCCAAGAGAGACATAAATTGGCCCAAATGGCAAAGAAAATATTTTAAGTTTCCTATTCAGGCTGTAGAAAGATAGAATAAGATGGTACAGAAACAGCACAGGCCAATCAAAGGATAGAATTACTTCAGATGTAAACTTGTCAAAAGCAAATAATGAAATATGAATTGTAGATGTGTTTGGAAAAAAAAACATGAAAAGATTTCAACATACCATGTCCTTGCAATCTTGATTTTGCTCTCTTGTTCATCTATCCCTTGCCCCAAGACAGAACTCTCTTGTGGAAAAATATCCATATCACATGGCAGACCATGGTCTAAGACAAGGGTCTATGCTGACTCAGAGAGCCTATGGACAAGTTTAACACATACTCTACATTTTTAGGTCATGATTTTGCCAACTAAACTTTTTTTTTTTTTTTCATGCAGTCTCAGGTCATGGTGTTTGGATAGTTCTTTAAAGAAATGATAACTGGCTGGGTTTGCAAGGTCATGCCTTCAAAGCTCAACACATTAATCAATCTTTATCAAGGTGTGACTCAAACCCCACTTCTCAAAAGAAGGTAAAAAAAAGTGATTTTCTGGAGCTCTCTGCAGGGTTTATTTTCCTTTCAAAAATGACTTGAGATTTGATTCATTATCTTCCTGCTGGGATTTCCAGCAAGGTCAAGGCAGTCCCTGGAATAGCACAAGTGGGCCATGTATCAACCAGTACCTTTGCTGTGGCTGCCTTGCCCCACAGTGGCTATGAGGCCACTTTGACTGCACCTGGGTCACAATATCATTTGACTCAAGCAACAGAAACACTTCAGAGAAGAGGATTCATCACAGCAGTTTTAACAGCTCTTCCCAAAAAAAGATTTGCTTGTTGCACATGAGCTCATCTCAGTGACATCTGGCGGCGTTTATGAAACATCCTCGTCTCGTGTGGCTGACTGATGCCATAAATTTCAGTCACCCTTGCCTTTGAGAAATACTAATAACTAAAACTCATCAAGGAGCAGCAATAATTTCTACTGTTGACTAGACGGATGCCCTTCTGACTACTCAAAATTAATGGCACATCTCAGGGTCTTAAAGAACAGCTGTCACAGAGAAATACACCTGCAAGCAAACACGCAGCACGTCTCTAAGTGTGATTTGTTACGAGATATAAAGTGGTCACTCTCACAACAAACCGGACTGATTACAAGAAGTTAGGCAACCTTCTGTGTCATTTAAAATGATCAAACCAGAGAAAAGGCAGTGCAAGTACACAAATGGGAAGGTTAAAAAGAACTGCTTAGCCCCCCCCTCCAACAGTCACATAGGTAATATATAAATTTTCACTTATGTCTAGTCTTACAGACTTTAAAACTAGCTGCTTTATCAAGGAATTAAAAACTATCGGTAAGCTTTATACAATCTGGGATTTTCCTTCCACTATTACTGTTGTCAGCGGGTAAAGCTTAAAATGACAGATAACTAATTAAATGTAATAAACTTCAAAGATGTATTTTCAGGAGCTTGCTTGGCAAAGGATTTTGAATGTTTAGGGCAGAAAAACCAACTATGGAGATAGAAATATCACTGTTACTGTCAGTTCCAGGAGCAATACCCTATTTCATACTGCTCTTGAGGTCCCAGAGTCAGGGTGGTGGGTGAGAGTAGGGGTTTTTTTTCCTAATAAAATCCAATTTTTCCATAAAATTTCTTGATCGAGCACTTGAAGATAAATGCTTCAAAAGCAAGACCTATGTATACACCACATACACAGGGAAAGCTCGAAGACACACTCCAAGAAAATTCCTTGGTATTGAAGTCAAGCTCATTACTTACGGCAGGGGAGAGAACAGGGATGCGTTTAACTGTTGCAAGTATTAGGGTTTGGATTACGTGTCAGTAATTTCACAATTTCCATCTATCAGATGCCTTGTAGAAGGCTATGTTTTTCCCCAACAAGCACTACTTCACTGAGTCTGTGTACATATGATGCTGCTCCACCTACACAAGTTTTAGTAACCAAGGAAAGCAAGGGAAAGCTAAAAGATCACATTAATTTTTTTATTATTTTTTACAGCATCTTTACAATGAGTTATAGCACATAAGAGCCTTCAGGTACAATCAGAATGGAAATTATGCTACTCTACCTATGTAAATAAAACCCTGCAAAACAGTAATTTGCAATTACTGAACTGGAAAGTAAAGGTATCCCTATTTATTCCCCAATTTAAAAATAAAAATAAATTCTGAGTTAGATTTGAACAAACAGTGAGTAATTCAAGGATTCAAAACACTGCCAAAGCTCTGCTGCAATTTTTCCCATAAAGGACATAACAAGACTAGGACATGCAGCATTCAGAAGCAGTTTGAAAGAAATTCAAAGTATTTCATGGAAAATACAGAGTGTACACTCAAACAGCCTCAGAGAGCCTGCACTGCTGACAGCACTGCACAACTCAAATCATTAAAGCATCATTAATACCCAGCAGTACCTAGAGCTACATAGGATAGAAAATATCATAAATTCAATAGAGAAGAAATTGGCCAAACAAAACTCTGTACCTTTAATTGTTTTTATTATTCACAGCATTTTAACCACTTATAGACAACCATGAATTAATTGAATATTTTACCATAGTGTCCCAAAGTTTGGTACCCACGAGAAGTGTGCTTTTTCATTTCACTCTCACTCACATCAGCATTCCTATATTGAATTTTATTTTTTCAGACATGCCCAGACTATTATTCCTGGCTTTGGTTCTGAAATATGTTCTACAGTAAACTGGACAGTATTCTCTGCTTTCAGTCTTCTCTTGACATCTTCAATTCTATACCTGCAGCTCAATATTTTTGCTGAGAGCCACTGCTTCTTTATGTTTATTTTCATATTAAACCACAAGAGATTGTATTCTATTGATTTTTGTCATGCAGGGATGTCTAATAAATTTTATGGCTTGGGCTTTCTTGCTTTAGGCTCTTTAGAGGGATAGACAATTCTGTCTTGTAAGATGGAGTCTTCTGTATGTTGTGTGTTGCAGAGAGAGATGGTAGAAGACCTTCCCACATTTATATTTTTTTAATATATCTATATGACAGCAGTCAAGAAAACATCCCGAGAGCCTTATAAGATCTCATTGTAAATACAATCTTGCTTTTAGAAACTCATTTAGAAACTGTACTATCAGCTGCACAGGCCTGAGAAGTATGTTTTCTTCCTTTCTTCTAAAGTCAAGTTATTTTTCATTAAGAAACCCAATACTATTTTCACCATATTGAGTCTGAAATATCATTAGATGGAACAAGATATACTAATATTTATAAAACACCCTTAGACAAAAAGTATTTCTTGTAGATTGTAACAATGCTGACCATAAGATTAGTTTTAGAATCGTAGAATGGGTTGGGTTGGAAGGGACTTTAAAGGTCATCTTGTCCCAACCTCCTGCCATGGGCACATTCACATATGCAGTTGTGTCAGTAATACCATCTAAATGTGCAAGGAAAAAACACAACAGGCAGCACAGTTGGAGTCAGACAGGTTTTTCTACCATCTAAGATATTTGTTCAAAATTAACCTGGGCATTTTCACAAAAACTAGAGTTTTTAGAGAGCTGGGTCACCATATCTGAAATCAACTGAAATAAAAGGATTCTATCTGACAAGTCTACTTAATCTAGCACCATATTCCTGACCAACACAGTAAGAACAAGCTGTTCTTCCCAAAAGCCTTGGTAGACAGTGAGACTGCCAATAACAGCTAATGATTAATGAAACACGTGTCAAAATCCTCTGAAGGAAGGCAGTCATTAAAAAAAGAAACAGTAAAAGCTCCAATCCTCCCCTCTGCTTTTCACTAAGCAGGAAGAAAATAAGAGATACAGGGTTGTAGCCTAAGGCATTTCACAAGATAACAGACAGTCAGAAAGAGCTAAGAAATGACAGAGCATACCTAAACCTCCAGCTACTTTGTCTAGGAATTGTTCTTCTCAGAGGTATTTTCCTCTCTCACAGATAGAGGTTATCCATCTGAAACTGTTTTACTGATAAAACAACACGAATATTTTGATATCATGCAAATTCACTAGGTAATTGAGCAGAGCCTTGAAAATCAGATTATCCAATAATCAAAGCAATTATTCTGTCAAATGGTTTGTAAATAATGAGGAGGACTCATCCCTCTCCAAATGCTTCTCTTTTTTTAATTTCTATGTCACTAATACACAAGACTTTTACACAGCACAAGCAATGAAACCTGGCATTCGATGCCAGCCTGCTGGTTAATCTTGTCTCATTCTAAATCTATCAGAAGACCTATAAAGTGACTGGTATTCCCTCCCAGAGAACCGTTTGGAAACTCAGAGGTTTATTTAGCTGCTCAGAACAGACCAAATGAGACCAGGTCCCATCAATAACCAAAATCCAGGAGGGAGGAAAGAAAAGGGGGAGAGATAGAGAAAAGCTGTATTTCTGCCGAATCGCCTGTGCCAAGCACAAACCTATCACCCAAGGCAACAACAATCACAAATGGATTCCAAAGCCAGGCTTTCCCAAGGCTCTTACACATTTAGATTCAGTTCTGCGACAAGAAATTCACACACTGAATTCATTTTCCCACCAGAAATAGATTTGGAATTGTGTATCGTGCTGGAAGCAAATATGCTGGTGGGGTTTGCTGTGTCTCAGATGCTCCAGTCCTGGTTAGCAACTGCAAATTCAGAGGGACCACATGGAATACATACATTTCCCTGTAATCAAAGTTTCACTGAACTATGTGATATGGTTAGCAGTGATGTTTTCCACTTTACTTATGCGAACAAATTCTCCTCTTCAGTTGTAGACAGAACAAAATCCTAGAACTCCTTTGAAAAATTTCAGCAGTCTCATGCTGCAGAAAGAAAGGCCAGATGAAGCATTTAAGGATCTACCACTTAAATCCCACCTGTGGCAAACTAGAGCAGATATGGAAGTTCTACATATATAAACCTGCAGGCTTTAGGAATGCTCTGAACACAATATAATTAGGAACAGGAGCTGGAAACCTGTACGTGACAAAATATGCTTCCTGTGTATGCATTTCCTGGCTGTTATAGGTGACAAAAAAATGAATGTTAAAATTAACTATACTGTAATTACTATAATTTGTACTGAATAAAGCTGAAGGCTATAATCACATGCTTGTATTATAAGGTTTATACACAGAGAGGTTCTCAGACCTACTACTTTATTTTTCTTTCAATATTTACGGAAAGATACATTACCTAGCTAGCAAAGACCCAGGCTAGAAAGTAAAAATTAAGATTAGTTTAGGATTCATATTTCAAAAACTATTTTCTAAACACTTTTCTATATACATATAATTCTGCCAGAGGTATTTTAATACACGTCATGGCATTCACTATTTACAAGCACATTGACTGTGAAATATTGCAAATAATTTTCATTTTCATCTGTGCCCTAATATACAGTTTCCAGGAAAAAAAAAAACAAACCAGCTTTCAGACTGTTTTTACATTCTCGGTTTTTGTCCTATGGTTGGCATATTAAATTTGTGACTCCTACTATGTTTTTTCACTGTATAAAAACAAAACTACAGTACATAGGCTTATTTGGAAAAAAAATTCCAAAGGTGCTAGTTCATATCCATATATCCAGAAACACCATTCCAGTTCAGCCAGAACACATCAACTTTATTTCTTCACTGGATCAAATTTTCAAACAAAGAAACAAATCTTAAAGTATTGTTGTAGACAATATAAGGGTCACAGGGTTTCATGAAATAATCTGAATTGAGAATCCATATACAAACAAACTTAAACTTTCTAAAATAATAAGATAGCCTCTGTAGCAAGATTTGTATCATCATTTTCGTTACTACACAGTACACCCTGATCCCTCCAGTGCGTGCAACCCATGATTTTAAATTGCTTCTTGATCACAAGGGTTTCTAAACATCAATGTCAACAAGAAATGAATTTGTGAACAGACTGCAGCTTCAGTCATCACAGGATCAAGGCTTTGGCATAAGCACTGCAGGTTTCAGAATAAAATAATTTATAATATCATCTTACAAACATTTAGTTATTTATAGTAATAGTACTTTATGCTACTTAAAATTGAACAGTAGAATGTCCAGGACTTTGCATTCAACATGAGCATACTATCTAAATCTTACATCCTAACTAAATATACAGTTACTAATGCCAGAAAATGAGAAAATCCAATGGTAAAACCAGCAGAGCTTCAGGCCAGCTCTGATGCAACACGCTTCTGACTTCTGCTGCCAAATTAGCTCTTAGCTCCGGGAGCTCACTAGTTACACGGCAACTGACTCACCAGCCCTGCAAGCCAAGTACCTCAACGTTATTGCGTCCTCATCCTTTTTTCCTTTCAAAGTATTCCCAGGGGATTAACATAAATTTTACATTTAATAAAACTCCCCAGCTGCAGAGTTATAAAACAGAATGGGAGCAGTCAGACAGCCACGATTTCAATCCCAGCCCAAACACTGCCCCAAGTGCTCTGCACAAGTCTGATCTTTACTGCTCTGCTCCTGGTTTAATTTGTTTGTATTCTTCCTTGGGAGGGAGAACTCTGCATCTCTGGTAAGACTTTAAAAAATAATTTATTAATTACACAAATACACAGAAATTGCCTAATTATCCTTGAGACTATCAGCGGGGGGGGGGGGAAGTTGGGGGGCGGGAATATTAAATATCCCCAACTCCCACCAACCATGTCTTGAATTAGTCGAAAGTGTCCGTCAGTGATCCTGGAGAAAATGTCTTCCAGAATTCAGAATTCACCTCAAATTCATCCCCTCATCGTTATCTGAGCCAGCACTTCGTGTTGAGGATTTCTTCCACTTATTACTTATCAGGAGCACCAGATGTATGTACCACTTAAAAACGAAACTGAGATCCTTCCCAGGATCCAAAAGAAGAATATGGAGGCAAAAGGAAAGGACAGTGAGATCAGTGAGTGGTGGTTCCATGAATAGTTCATGACTTTTCATCATTACAGATGAATTAATCCTAAACAATAAGTAGTAATAAAAAAGAGTCTAAAAAACCGCAAAACTTAAGAAAGGATTAAAAAAATGATGCCTTCTCTATTTTAATAGCAAACATACACATTATGTGTTGGTTGGTTGCAGGCAGTATGGATGGATGAAACAGGAATTGGCTTCACTGAGATACCAAACATATCTGGTCTTTTTTTACTTAGATGAAAAAATTCTTCAAATAAAAAATGGACAGACTCCTTGTGAGTTTTGAAAAATCTGAAATATTTCAAAATATTTCAGAATATTTTTAACATAAGCTTGCAACAAATGTTTTGATTTCAATATATTTTCAAAAACATTCACTTACTATTTCTGAAAAACCTGAGACATATTTTCTGCTCTTTTAGTTTCATGCAATTCTTACAGGTATGCAAAGCAAAAAGCAGCCTATTAGCTCCTCCAACTGACAAAAGCCTCAAGTTCACTTCAACAGAATGATCTTCTGTCAAACAGAGACACAGACCCCTGATAGGCAGAGGATATTCTCTTCAGAAATGAATATATATACAAGAATATATAACTCTTGTGGCCTTTTCTCCATAACACTACACAAAAAAAAAAAAAAAAAAAGCTGGTCAGCATTTTTTCCTAACAGTTATAAAATACAGTATTTACTGTCTAATACATAATGTACTTGAAGAACCCTGTCACCCAAGCAACAGCCTCAAATCCTGCCTGCCGACAGTCACGATATTTTGGTGTTCCTGCAATATATCCTGCACACTCTTTTACCTGGTGGGAATATCAGGTGGGGACAGAGGCAGATCACAAGGTAACTTGACTGCTCAAGCTTCCATGGACATTCCTGCTGTTTCAGATATGGATATTATGCATGCATTAAGTTATGTAAGATGACAAAAACAAGACCAGAAGCTGGCTTGGTTACGACCCAAAAGTCTTTGAAAGTTATAAGCAGTCCTTTTGTGCCTTAGACTGTGAAAGACACAAACATGTACTTATATACAGACCTCCATACATCAAATACAGACACACAAATTATTATGTTCTGTTAAATAAGCCAAAAGTCAATAGCTTTGGCACTCCTGCAGAATTCTACACACATACGTTCTTATCTCCATGAATTAATCTATAACTCCAAGTATGCCTTTTAGCTTTTCGCTGGCAGCGCTCCAGGGATTTTCTAATATTTTAAGTCAAGAATCACTATTAGCAATAAAAATGCCTCAACAGTAGGTGCTTTCCTTAACACCATGTAGAGATGTTTAAGCACATGGAAAGAGATTTCAAGAAGACTGACAGGAAACTCCATAAGCAGAGCCTACAGTGAAAGCCCCGCAACACCTGGCTTAGACACTGGGATACAAGTGGGAATAATAAACCTTAGATTTTGGTAGGGAAAGACAAATTGGAACTGTTTCTCTGCTCTCCTCTGAAAGAAGGAAGAGACAAGAAAGCGTTAGGAGAGTGAGTTTTCTCTCACAGCAGGATGTGGACCAGGAAGGGAAGGTTTTCTGTAGAAAACCACCACTCTGGTAGTATTTCAAAACCACTACGAAAAACCATAAGAAAAGATGAACGAAGAGAGAAAAACAGGAGAATTTTAGTGTGGAAGTTTTTACTTCTCTATTTTAAAGAGCTCATTTTCTCCCATTTCTAACTGAAAACAAACAAAATGTCCATTCATTAGAGAGACTACTGCAACTGAAAGCCAAGTATGGTCTTAATTAAAATTCCAAAAATAATAAAATGGTCATTAACAATCTAGCAGTGCAAGAAAGCTGAAGCTGGGCAAATGACAATCATGCAGACCTAAAATAAAACAAGGCACTGTTAAATGCTTGATACTTCTCTGCTGCTGGCACAATCTCACCCTTCTTCCGCTTCTTCAGTCTTTCAAAATTTGCATATGACACATTCTAGTTAGATATGCAGCTGTCAGCAGCCACTTCATTACATTAGAAGGAATGCACAGGTATATAATATATATGGGCTGTTGTAAGATGGGAAGATCGTTTCTGCTTTTGAAAGAGTTTTTTGGTTTTTTTTTAAAACTTCCTAATAAATCAGTTTGCCAATACATCCCTTTGGGAATTCAGTGGCAGCAACATGAAATGCAAGATCAGCAAATTATTAAAATACTGATGTAGTAACTCAGAGCTGAGCAACTAATGAGCTGTAAAGTTCACTTCTAAAAGCAGGACACATACATTAAACACGTCTACAGTATTTTCACTGTTCATTATAAATATTAATTTAGAGTGGGAAGGTGAACTGTGCAAAATAAAACTTAACTCTGATGGATTCTGATAACATCCTTTTATGGATCAAGTTTCATTGGAAAAATACACAGTAAGTAAAGACACAACTCTGCCAAGTTTGCTATTAAAATACAATTTAGCATCACGATGAATCCCAAATTAGGTCAGTGACAAATGAGCAGAAGCAGACAGATGAGTTTCAATTTACCAAACAAACTGAACTCCTAGTCACATGGCAAAACTAATCCAAAATTACCATAAACTAAGGCTATTTTAAATAAAGGTAAAAATATGGAAAGCCATTGATCATTCACATATGTAACATTCATAATGAAATTCCTTCAAAGAAAATAAATGCTAGATCTTTACTGCAGGACACAGTATTATATGTTTCATCCATCACAACATGCTCTTCCCCTCTGATAAACAAGGACAGAGTAGATTGGAGAAATGCTGATGAGTAGAAGCAAAAGCTACATATTATCTAGTCGTCTTCTCCCCACAAACCTGCCGTTGCCTCGTGGTGCCCTACATCTCAAGGCAGGAATGGACACAACAGTCTGTATCATGTAAAAAGAGAAGACACCATCAGTGCTGCAAGGGTCTCCAGAACAGGAACTTAAGTGACAGTACCTGTCTAAAAGCAGTAGCTGACACGATCAGATGCTTCTCCTAATTTTTCACATGCTTGGTAATTAACAAAGATGCTTGAACCTCTCTGATAATGTATGGAAGGTTGTTGTGAAGTGGAGGCTCAGTCAAGGCTGGAAAAACATACTACTGGCAGTCTTGTAAGACTTGTTATTTGCCCTGACTTACAGAAATTGTTGAGAAGGAAACAGATAGCTTAATAAAACATACTATAATGTGCTTCCTACGTGGAAATTAGACACTGATTCATCGGCATAACTAAACAAATAATTCCTTTAACGTACTAGACGTGAACCTCAGGAAGTTTACCTAAGACACAGGCTTACGGCAACACAGATGTGTCAATAAGGAACAAACTGGCATTAAACTAGTGAATATACTGACATTGTAAGCAAAAAAGACAAACAGAGAGAAAAGGCTAAAAAAAAAGGCAGCAAAAGAAAATTGCCTCTGTAAGATAATTGCTCTCTATACACTGAATGGTAGAGAGAATGGAATATATAGATAAAATCCATAGGAAAAATATTAACTATGACAACAAAACCAACTTCAGCTGGGAAGACTCTACGATGAGGAAGACTATGCACCTGGGCTCCAGGCTGGGATTATTTTCTCTGTTGTAAACTCTTGGATGCTCGACTTCATTTTGACCTAATAATACCACACATGTTCTCATGGTTCTTCAAAGCACACAAATACTAAAAAAAAAACCCAAGCACCCCTCCCGTAACAGCAAAAAAACCCCAAATTTGTCCTGACAATCACAAATGCTTGATTCAAAAAGGTGACGTTGATATGCTGCAGCACACAGGACATTTTAATAGTGGCTTTAAGAACATCAGATTCCTCGTGAATCCAATTACCACACACAAGAAAGAAGTTGATCTCCCTCTGACACAACTGTAAAAGCCAAATTCAATTGTTCCTCAATGTATTGTCAGGACTGACAACACACTCTGAAGAAGACCATTCAAACACACTTTTCTAAATGGGGAAAATCAGTCTGCAGAGGGATTCAGATGGCCATTTTCCCTGTCAACTGGATGACTGCCTGGCTGTTTTTTCAGGAGTTAGATGCAATTAGGATATACTCATTGACAGACTATGACTCTAACATCCAAGAGGAAATGGCAATTCATTCCAATAAAAAATATGATACTGAATTTGTGGAAAGAGAATATTTCCATTTCCCATTCAAAACTCAATTTTACCTTAAAAATTTTCTTCTGTCAATCAAAAAGGGTGACCTACTTTTCTTTTTTTTTTTTTTTCTCTGTCTCTCTTTTTTTCTTTCTTCAAAAAAAAAAGAAAATTTCCTTAGATATTTGGTGCACGGTAGTTTCCATTTCTGGTTTTCATATTGTTTTGGAACGGGAATAATCTTAAGTCTCAGACTCAACATTGTTCCGTACTCAAGTCATTTTTAGCTTAAAGTATATGTTAATGAAGACCAAAAAAGCATTTGCACACTATTGCACGTCTCTCTTTCTTAAACATATTCATGTTTTTTAATATACTGCCCATGAATATGTGGCCCAGGCTCCTTTACTTGTGCTAACTCTCAAATCAGGATCACTTTCATTTCTTGAATGACTTACTTCTTCTAATATCCAAGGGAACATGTAGAAAGGAAGCAAAATGTTAATAATTAAGAGTTAAACATGGAAACTGAGAACTGTAATTCTACAAATGCTCTCTCCAATTAACTTAAGCTCTGTCAGGCACAGCTCCTCATCCTGAATGCCCAGAGTCTCCAAGGTGGTCAGAAAGATCAATTTTTCATTTTGCAGAAACCTGGAAGCCACTATTACAAAAGGGTATCTGTGGAGCAACACTCTTCTTTTAAATGAGAAGTTGTCAGGATGACGTGATCTGACTGCAAGTACCTTCCAATGAACAAAACAGCAACCTCCAGGGAATGGCGCCAGTCAGCAGTAAAGGGAATTAAAGGCCAGAAGCAACACTCGGGGTCACAGTTTCACTGCAACATTCAGCCTGTATCGAGCAGTCTTGGACCTTTAAACTGCTGAAGGGCTTGTCAGTCTTAATGGAAGTGTATGTGTGAGAGGAATCATAGAATCACAGAATTGTTTGGGTTAGAAGGGACCATTAAAGGCCATCCAGTCCAAGCCCCCTGCAGTGATCAGGGACATCTTCAACTTGATCAGGTTGCTCAGAGACCAATGCAGCATGATCCAGAATGCTTCCAGGCATGGGGCATCCACCATCTCTCTGGGCAACTTGTGCCAGTGTTTCACCACCTAATTGTAAAAAAATTTCTTCCTTGTATCTATTCTGAATCTACCTTCTTCAGTTTAAAACCACTACCCCTTGTCCTATTGCAACAGCCCTGCTGCAAAGTCTGTCCCCACCTTTTATTAGGAGCCCCATTCAAGTACTGAAAGGCTGTTATAAGGTCTCCCCAGAGCCTTCTCTTATCCAGGCTGAACAATCCCAATTCTCTCAGCCTGTCTCCACAGCAGAGGTGCTCCATCCCTCTGATCATCTTTGTGGCCCTCCTCTGGACCTGCTCCAAGTGGTCCATTGTGGGAGGTCGGCGAGCCGAGTGGGAAACTTTTGCCAAATGGAAAAAGGAACTTTATCCCAACCAGAACATCTAAAGAAATCCAACAACACGGAAATACAGACAAAGACAACATTAATGGACTTGACAGTTACTTCCCTGTTTTAATTATTATTAATGCTTGTGGTTAATGTGTGTTTTATCCCATTTCATAGGAGTTCTTCCCTCAGTTTTATCCCCAGTTTATTCCAATTTTCTGATTCGTCCAAGTTTGGTTATTTCTCTACCCTCACTTTCCCTACAAGGTTTTGTACCATCCTACCCCTATCCATGTTTGTATCTGACCCGTCCTACCCATTCCTTATTTGCTAAGTACCACCCCAGTTTCTAGAACCTTCCCTAGTTCCCTCTATAAAAGAGGGAGCACCCCTTAATAAAGTGGACTCGCCCATACCTCAGCAACTTGCACAAGAACCCTGCGAGTCTGTTTCTTTTCCACCCAACACACGGCAGTCCATGTCCTTCCTGTGCTGGGGATCCCAGAGCTGGATGCAGCACTCCAGGTGGGGTCTCACCAGAGCAGAGGGGCAGAATCCCCTCCCTCGCCCTGCTGTCCACACTGCTTTGGATGCAGCCCAGGACATGGTTAGCTTTCTGGGCTGCAAGCACACATTGCTGGGTCACATCCAGCTTTTTGGCCACCAGCACCCTCAAGTCCTTTTTGTCAGGGCTGCTCTCAATTCTTTCAACCCCCTGTCTGTACTGACACTGGGGACTGCCCCAGCCCAGATGCAGGACCCTGCACTTGGTCTTGTTGAACCTCACAAGGTTCACACAGGTACACTTGTTGAGTTCGTCCAGGTCCCTCTCTCTGGCATCCCATCCTTCAGACTCATGATCTGCAAACTTGCAGAGGGTGTGCTTGATCCTGCTATGTCACTGATCAAGGTATTTAACAGCACTGGTCCCAATACAGGCCCCTGAGAGTCACCACTTGGCACTGATATCCATCAGGATGCTGAGTCATTCATTGGCCACCACATCCTGGATGTCACTGTCCAAGCAGTTCCTCATCCACCAAACAGTTCACCCATCAAATCCATTTCTCTCCCATTTAGAGAAAAGGATGTTGTGGGGACCATGTCAAAGGCCTTACAGATCAATGTAGATGACACCCATCTATAATCTCTTCCCTTGTCCACTGATGTAGTCACTCCATCATAGAAGGTCATTCAGTTGGTCAGGCAGGAATTGCCTTGGTGGAACCATGCTGGCTGTCTCAAATCACCACCCTTTTTGAGTAAACATATTTCAGAACACCTTTTTTCCAGTCTCTACCTCCACCCCTTTCTGCAAAAGAATATTTTACCAAAACTTACCTCTGGGTACTTCAGTTTTAAAGTTTTATGCATTTCTCGAAAGCGACTGTACCGCCGGAACACTGTCCAAGTCTCATCCAGGACTGTTATCTAAAGCAGACAATAAAAAAAGGAGAAACAGAAGTAAACCCACACAATGCACAACACTAAAAACCATGCAGTATACAAGGTTATAAGATTAAAAGAGGCAATTCTTAGATATCTTAAATCTATAAGCTTTTATAAGTTTACTTAATTTTTCTTTCATTACAGTGACAGAACTGTATTTAATAAGGAGCACTGACTGCAAAGGGAAAAAACCAAATGCATTTATTCCTTATTCTGGAGTGGTTTGACAAGGCTATAAACACATTAAAATATCCCCAATCATTTCTTGGTGCATCTATCCAGCTCTCAGCACTACAATCAGTGGGTGTTCCATTAAAGAAGGAATAACATACAGCACAAGTGTATTATAGCCTCTCTATGTATTCACAGAAATGTATATTCTCATATACATAGATACACACAATTAATAAATAAGCATTTCTCGGACACAGAGTTCATTATCACATGGAATGGGATTCCAATTTGTAGGGTAAAATATTACACATGCCAGCTTTCACTAGCAGATATTCCTTTAAAATACTCTTGGTCTCTGTCATCAATATGGTGATGAACATCCCATTTATACAGGAAGATTTATTAAAATTAACGTAATTACTCCTGTGAATAAAATGCATAACAACAGGAGCAAAGAGAGAGGACAAACCAACCTTACTATCAGTTATTCGCAAAATCCTCACCAGAACTTAGATACCAACAAAATTTTTAGGAAAAAAAATTTTACTGTCTGAAATTAGGTGAAATGAAAGGCATTTCTAAGTCAGTCATAGAAGTGCTGTGACTAGAGCCTTTGATTTCACAGTAAAATCCTTCTGAAGCTCTTGTGACCCAAGGCTACCAAGAAGCCAAGCTGCAGGGACAGTGAGCATTGCTCTACACAGACTAGCAGAGCTGGAGAAAGCCAAGTGGTACTGCTTAAAACCGAAAACAGAGCTGCTTTTTTTAATCTAATAGGCCTAATATGTAGTATTTCCTCTGTCTAGCTATGATTTTATGCATGAAGGTAAAAAAAAAAAAATTTTCATAAAACACATTTCACAAAGACACTGACTTTTTAATCTTACAATGACACCTAAAATTAATGAGTAGTTCCCTCACTACTGGGGATATCAAAAAACTATGGAGGTAAAGAAAGCTGCAATGGAGCTGGATAACTGAATAGGAGAAAAAGAAAGAGCAATAAAGCAGAGGAAACCAGTGTACAAGCACCAATGCCGACAACTGGTACCCCATATTTGCAACAAATTCATCTCTGGTCCACCCTACTCCATTCCTGCTGCCTTTGCTGCCGACTACAGAACAGGGAAACTGGGGGAAGTGTTTAGGAAACCACAAATTACTGTGTGTCTTACGACAAGAGGAACTAGGTTTGGGGTGGGTTTTTCCTACTTTTACCTCAACTTTTAGTTAAAAGATGCAAGAAAACAAAACTGGCCTTCTCAAAACATTTCACAAACATTGTGACGTAAGTTCTTCTAGCATATCTCCACAATAAAAAAATCATTATTTCTGAGAAAAAAATCATCTTTCACGCAACCAAGAAACTCTACTGCTACTAGGAGTCACCAGCCTCAAAAGTGTTCAAAAAATGTCCAGATATGGATATGGACATTGTAGACATGGACTTGAGGACATGATTTAATGGTGAGCAAGATGGTGGCGGCAGTGGGTTGACGTTGGACTTGACGGTCATAAAGGTTTCTCCAACCTTAACAATTCTATGATTCTAAGACACCTGCACGATGGATTATATCTGACAGCTGTCTAGGTGATGGGGTGGTACCAAACTTACCCAAACCAAATTGCCTGCAGCCAATTAGTTACTAGTTTTCTTCTATGAAGTTAAATAAACAGCTTGTTACAGGTAGATAGGAAGGAAAACAGCAAAGCCATGTATCTGAAGTGAAGGATTTTCTCTTGAGTCTTCTCTGGTGGCGTAGTCCTGACTTGGTCCCTGTCTTTCTTTTTTTTTTACTTTCTTTTGTTTACTTTCCTAATTCTTGTAATGAGACTAGCAGGTAATTCCTCAATTTTATTGTTGTTACAGCTGATATATTGAAAAATGAATTTCAAAGCTAAACAAAATCCTAAGTGGTCCCCCAAGCACAGCAATAACATTATTACGACAGACAGAATCAAACTCTACTTGTATAAGCACACCTGGCATACAGGTAGCATTTCTAGAACAGAGCTTTTTACTCCTGCAGCTGACCCAACCAATTTGGGCTGGGATTCTTTTCCCCTGTTTAAAAAAGCTGTATGACAGACTATACACTCTGTAGGTATGAGACAGGGCCATGTGCAGATCTTTCGAACAATATCAAGTAAAGCAATTTTGAAATGGTCTTTTTTCATGATCTGCTAATACAGTTAAAAATATTTTCTTAATAACAAAATCCATATGGTTGAATAAATCTGTAAGGCAGATTTTTTAAATATTCTTATCGAGGCACTGCCGTGATCTTAAGGCTTCCCTCAGAATTGTGGGGTTTGGTTTTTTCATTCAAACACAACATTTCCTACATAAAACCTATAAATCTGAAAGGAGATATTACAGTCCTGTCTGCTTATCATTTCTTCTTATGATGACTGAAAGAAAATAACCTAAAAGACATTTTAATTTCATTCCACTGTAAAACACATCACAGAACTTGCTCTCTTTGTATCCCATAGCAATAGAAGTAAAAATAAATATTCCACCTGATTCTGAAAGCAATTAGAACAAAAAATGCCCACTTTGCTTATCTGGGCTGGTTAAACTGTCTACAGTCATTGTGAAAACTCCTATTTCTCAAAAGGGACCTTGATGAAAGGGACCTTGTCCTCATACTGCCAAGGGAAACAGCACCTGAAAAGCTAAAAGCTTCCTAAAAATTTCTTATAACTTTTTAAATTTATTTTTTATTGAGGGCATTAATCTGATACAGTGGAGGGAATATTGGACTCTTTCTTCTTACTAATTCAGGTAGTTACGGGGCATGCATCAATTTTTTTAAGAAGTATGTATCAGTGTACACTGCTGCCACTTTGTTCCCACTCTGCAATAGTTCACTACACTCAGAAAGAAACTTAGACTAGAAATGTGGACTCTTTGAGCGGACCCACAATGGCATCTGGCTAGAGGAAAGCACTGCTTTGGGGTGCATCTGTCTGGAATCTTCTCCCACTGAGAACTTCTCAGACATAACTAAAAGGCTTTGAAACACAAGCAAAAGAGCCCGTTTTGAAAGGATATCAAACAGGATAAACAAAAGGAGAGCATTTGGAACAATGAGGGAAAGCTGAATAAGAATGAGAAGACTCATCTACAACTTTCCCTTTTGTCAGAGGATCCCTGCAGGTCTGTACTTGATACCCAGCTTTGTTTCCATCACCTGCTTTCAGGAGACCCTGTGTGCCTTTATGTGAGCTGGAGTTCCACCTTCTCTGCTGCCTCACTGCTCCTTCTGCCATCCATAGGTACTGCAAACATAGGCACTGTCTGTAACAGATGCCAACAGTTTTATTGATGCAAAAGGTCTTCCCACACACTGTAGCACAGCCTTGTCTGAATATTCTGCATATCACAACAACATGAAAGGAAGGAGAGAATATAAGAATAGTTCTCTGGCATTCTAACTTAGCTCTAACATAAATATGTTTAGACCTGATTAAATTATTACTGTTTCATCATGACTTTAAAGATAACATATAAAACTGTCACTCAAATGGAAGTTTTTTTGGAAATGCATCAATTCATACAGTATACTTAGTAGCAGCGTGGCACAAGCAGCTCCGTGACATATCCTGCTGCAAAAGAAGGTGCTGTCTGAGGTCTAATAAAGTATGGGTTTGTTTCTGTTTTTAATTCTCTCCAATAGGTTCTTGTGGAACTCACTCAACATCTTAAAGTAGGATCTGTATCCCGTCAGAGAACCTGAGTGGACAGAGCATCTTGCTGGCCTGTTCCCATACATGCCCAGATAGACAAGATGCTAAACCTGCACTAAAAGGAAATATTGTTGGATTGTATGTTAGGGTTGAAAGACTTATGAACTGACCGTGATGCCGCCAAGAGAAGTGGAACTCATTCTCTCTCTTTTGGTACATAAACAAAATAATCTTTACTACTGCATGTCACAAGAAGAAATGTATATATTTGTTATATACAGAAATTCATTATATTTGTTTCTCTATACAGCAACATGCAGGATTTAACTACAAATACAATGACTAGAAACATCTTCTGAGGAAAATACCTCTGAGATACCCAGGATTCACAGGTTTGGGCACTGTCTTAAAATTCAGTTCAATCATCCCTTGTCCCTTTGTCAGATCCCCAAGTGTTAGTACATGCAAATAGGTCAGCTAAGCATTTTTCCAAGAGCAAGAGGACCCTCGCTGAAGAAAGCTTGGGAGCAAAGGAAATGAGACTAGCAACACCTCAGCCCTTCCAGAACACCGACATTTATTTCACATGAGATTACTTGAAGATAAACTTGAACTAAGTAAAGTAAGGCTGAGATTTGGAATTATTTCAACGGCTGACATGGTATTCTGATCCATCAGGAAGAAATGATCTCTGTCATGGTTTCCTACTTTCCTAATTTTTAAGGTGAAAAAAACCCACTACTATTCCATGTATTGTGATTTTCTGCACATAACTGTAGGAGCATCTGAAAATTAATACAGATCAAAATAGAGCTGGGAGCTCTTCAGGGAAAAGGTTTAAAATAAAAGAGTTTGTGGAAGGTCTGTGGACTGGAGTGTGGAACTAAATCCTGACCATAGCGAAAGCAGTCCACTGTGACAAAGAGACCTGGAGGGAAAGGAAAAAGCATTAACAGTGGATTCATTCATGTAAGGGAATGACTGTAAGAAACAACCCCAAAACTGCCAAACTCCCAAACTGCACATTCTTTTTCAACTGTTCCTTCATTGCAGATGCTTACATGGGTTTTAGGGATGAAGGGGTGAATACTAGGAAAAGAAATCCACCAACTTATTGAGAAGCTACTTTTTTACTTTATCTGTTATCTTCACTAACCATCACCCAGTCTGGTAAATCCTGTGTGCAGAAAATAGTTAGTGAGAACAGCCCTAAGGGAAGTTTCATGTGCACTTCCTCATCTCTCAGCATCTCTCTGGCTCTGGGTTTTTGCTGGCCTCAGGAAAATCAAAGTTCAACAGGCAAAAGGAGGTATTCCACCCAAAAACTGAGCGGTATGTTTCAAAATGAAAATTTAAATAGAACAAACAGAGCTAAGGTAGCCCATCTTAATAAAAACATTTGTAAAAGAGAATGTGAGCACAGTTCAGAAATGGTCCTTCACACTGTGAGGGAGGTTACTCCTCCATCTCACAGCAGCTAATGAAGCATCTGGCAGTACATTCAGGAAGGAGGCTGCCAACTCTGTCTCTGATGCCACGTACATCAGTTATGCTACATGTCCACACACACTGAGAGCGCATTTCCAATTAGACTTTACATCTTGCTTTGGAAAAACACTGGCTGAGTACCAGAGGAAATAAAATTAATATGCTTTCCCCCCCAGTATTTCTGTACAGAAGATCAACTTAGAAAGCCACTGATATAGAGGGGAAGCAGATAACAGTTTGGAGAAGTGACACCTTGGAAATGCAGGGTGGGAAGTATCAGAAAAACAAAGAGAGCCTGAAAGGAATCAAGCCTTTGTTGTGCATATGTGCAAAATACTTTAATTATGCTTTCATTATTATAGATAAATATTTCAAGCCTGAACCTTTTCTATACCTGACACTTGCATCTCAATAAAGGGCTTTCCTATTAAAAATATGAATTTATTCCTCATCTCTGCAACACTTTGAACTGAATTGACATTGGCTTGGGAACTGCTCAGCCCAAGAGTTTGGCCACCAGCCTCCTCTGTACATTCAACCCACTTGGAAAATACCTGTCTTTATACTGTCCTGTGCATGTCTTCTCACAATCTCTCTTATTTAGCAGTATTCAGGACACCTTCATAAGAGAAAGAGAACCAAAAACTGCACTTAGTGGAACAAAAACATTAAAGAAAAGCAACGGAAAAGCACTTACCTTTATTTCAAACTCATAGTGCTCATCCTTTCCCTGCCCACACAGGACATATCGTGGAATACTAATTTTAATTGGGTCCTTTAGGTCGTCTGGATTTGCTCCCAGTGAACGACAGACCATCCGCTTTCATGTGCATACCAAATAGGGAGAACAAAGGAAAACCAAAATCACTACATAAGGAAAAAAAAGAAAAGAACTTCACTAAAAATGAGGATGTATTCTTGGCCAGAACAACAGGAAAAGAGAGCATGGAGGAGGCAGAAATTATTTTTAAAATGAAGTAATCATTTGAGAACAAAGTGGATCTCCTTTTCTGAGCAAGCCCTAGTATTTTTTTAATGTGTAAAAATTGTATTCAAAAATATTCCTTTCTTTGCAAAGGTATTTTCAGCTTAGATATCAAAACCAAGGAAAAGTAGAAGACTTTGTATTAACCCATTTTAAAAAAAATAAGTATATTAATCAAGCCTTCACAGTCAACCATAATTTTTGTATGTCTTTACATGATAAACATGTTTACAATATCCTGCAAAGCTGCAAGGGGTCTAAGCAATTCAGAAAGCTCTTAGATGTTAAAAATCCAAACTCATTTTATAATTAAGTAAACAATCCACTGTCAGAACAGTTTCCTACTATTTTCTTTAAATCACATCTAATTTTCAGAAAACTCAGCTATGATGAATTTGCAGTCTGGACAAAACAATCTAAAAAGGTATTTGTAATGAGGGTCCATTACTCTGACCAACAGCCAGATGGAATCTGTAACTCTGAAGTTATGTCAAAACCAAAACTCTTTTTGCAACTGAAAAGATTAATGCTTTGCAATGACTGTGTCCAAAAGTAGCATAAGCATTTAGAGTGAAAAAGTACAGAAACCGCCTTTTAGGAAGTCTTCCCCTTGCTCCATTGAATGTATTTGGTCTGAAAACCTTAACAAACTTGCACTTAAAAAAACCAGCAGCATCATGACAAATACAATTTAACAACACAAGTCTGGAAAACTATCCTTTTAAAGTTATGGTTATAACTTTAAAGTAATAGTATTTGTATATGTGATAGTATTTGATGTATTTCTATTTAGCACTGTTATCCATCACTTGATCTGTAACTGTATTCTCAACATTCACTTCCTTTGTTGCAACTCCTGGTGACTTCCAGTACATGTGATACTGTGTAGGAGTCAGAGAAAAGCTTGAAACTCCATTGTAAACACTTCTGCCTGTTCCAGGGAGCCTTTTGGCATCCTCAAGGCTCTCCAGAAAGGGAGACTCTTATTTGATTACTAGTCAATTATAAATGACAATGTCATTTCCCTTAACATTAGCATTAAAAATAGTGAAAAAGGAAACACAAAGAAGGTAAACTTTTGTTCCACTGGCTTTATCTAGAGGGTATTTCCCATAAACTTCCCTTTTCCTTTTTTTTATTTTTTTTTAAAGAAAATACAAAAAAAGTTTGTTTAAATGGAAAAAAATTTGGAGACCTTTATTTTCACAACAGATATTCTCTCCTGTCCATTTTGCCCTTCTTTCGTTACTCCCCACATTACTGGCTTTTCAGCTAAAACTCATTTCTGAAGCATAGGAATGTAAGCAATTCTTTCCTTTGGGGAAAAGAGGAGGTCATTGCCCTGACAACAATATAATCTGTTTTAAAGCAACAATAAAACCATAAAGTCACTCTTAAAGCCACCTCTGTCAACACATAATTTATTGGCAGTCATTTCCAGAGAACTATTACAAACAATAGTAATAGTCAGAGAGGAAAACAATTTCAAACACAAAGTGCTGTGAAAAACACACCCTAATGCATTAAATAATGCTTTTGATATTCATAAACAGTGATCATTATGTTATGTTTACTTTACAGCAGAATAAAAGATACTGCTGTGAAGTTGTTCTTTTTCATAAAAGTGCAGAATATTCACTTAGTTAGATTTGAAAACAAACACAACAGAAGAAAAACACATTACTGGGAAACACAATATGCACAAACAATTAACTTTGGGGTATAATCTGAAAAGAAACTGGTTGCAGAAATTGTTTTCCTTTAACAGCCTTGATCAAGACAGTCCTCCCAGACAGTGCCACTCAGAGTTGACTTTGGGCAAGGACCAGAAGAAATTGCCTCCATGATGTCACTGAGGGAGCCACTCCTGAACAGGACTGATACGAGGTTACTGCTCCATCTACTCCACAGTCTGTGAGATACTTGTGTGCACTTTCTTTGCTAACTCCTCCCCACTGTACCTCAAAATAATGTGACATACTTTGCTCATCTCTGGACTTCTTTAAGGAAGGAGCAAGTTTTGTAATGTAAAAAAAGCCCCATAATTCTCTATCCAAACCGGCGTTCATCCTTCCAGAAATAACTTCCTCATCCAATGCAAGCTATTTCTTTTTAAATCCCATGTGAGTTACGTTATCATGGCTTAACATATGGTAAAAACAAATGGGAAATGTTCTTATACCAGCAGAGAGACCAAAGTCTAACTCTGTCTAGTGGAAGATTGCACCTCTGCTGGTAATATGCTTACAGAATTTAGAATTTCAGATTAGATACCACTGTTTTTTCTGCCAAGAACCATCTTCCTCGAACGACGCAGATGGCACATTCAAGCAAGGGATTCAAAAGGTATTCAGCTCCCTTTACACAGGAAGAAACAAAAGATGAGAGACAACACAGCTCACTTATCATCTGAACATCTGACAGGGGTAACAGGTAAAAAATAACCTTGTACTAAGCCTCCACTAATGGAAATCTTTTACTAATGTTCAATAGTTTCATTCTTCCTTGGTGTGTAGTATTAAAGAAACTGGATGAGATGCAATATCACAGCATCAACAACCCCACCAGTAAGCAAGCAGAAAAAGGTGAAAGTAAGGCGAAGCACATTACATGTGCCAGAGTTAAACTCACTCCAGCTATCAGGCTGTATCCCCAGTTGTCAGCTATCCAGTTACAGCATGAGAAATATGCTGATGACAGACCCCTAAACATTTCTTGCTACAGGTATAGTAGCATGACCAAAGGTTGAAACGCTATTTAAAGCACTGCTCTTTTTGCACTTGTGACAAACTTTGATGTGAAAGTGCAATCAACCTTAAATGCAAAACTCTGAAGCAGGAGAGAATTGTCAATGCTATTCTTCTCAAAATTGCATGTATAAAAGCGGTAAATATCTGTAGTACTAACAGCATACAGTGAAAGTAAGATAAAAAAAAATGCAGAAGTTTTGAAATATTGATTGAGATCAAGGGCTTGAAATAAATGAGGAGCATGAAAAACAAAGATAGTCAGAAAAATTCAGGAAAAGGCAATCAAGGAGGAACGGAGAAGACATTAATGAAGACATATAGTAGATGGAACGAGCCAGAAAACACAGCCAAAATGGAAATCAGAAGACAGAGCTGTAATTATAGTTTTCATCCACCTACCACAACATAACATAGAAACATTTAATTTCCTCACTTTCCAAAAGAAACGTATGTACAGGATAGTAGAGACCCACAAAAAGCAAGCACTCAAGTAATAATTATTATTGCTGGGGTCTGTGTACACAGTCTATGGCAATCCTTTAGAGGCTCAAAGGTCCCTTTTTTCTATTGATTAAAAAAAAGGAAACAAAAAAGGATTTTATCAATATTCATTACCCTCTTATTTTGAATGTATCTAAATGTATTTGGATTTCAACACCTAGTCAGATGCATAATTAGCCAAATGGCTTCTTCACTTGAACTGAATGTTAATTTCCAGATTTCCGAAGGGATATGCAAACTGCTTTGAAGAATTGATGGGATGACTGTCAGTTGAGTATTTATTTCTTTTTCACAGTATTTAGAAAAACCAGTTCCTGAATCAGATCCAACCTTGCTCCTTCTAGAAAACACAAGCTCAATTTTTGTGCAATTCTCTTTGTCTGGCAAAATTGCACATCGGATATCCTTCAAACTGTACAACTGAACGGTGTCAAATTGTGATCGCTGGCAGGAAGCATCCCAACTGTTAGGGGCATGATTTTCCTTTAAGAGACCTATATGAGTAGTCGTAAGAACAAGACTTCTATACACAGTCTGCTCAGCACAGTCTACTTTCACTGAGGTATATAGCACTACATGAATGTCACCTAATGAAGGTTTAATACTTCCCATATTTTCATGGAGTAAGTAAACCAGATCAGCTAGCTCAGTTTGAAATTTACAGGACAATCGCACTCCGTTTGAAAAAACCAAGTCATTTACATCTGAAGTCCAGTCAAGTGAAATCTGAATCAAATCATCTTTCAAGAGCTGGTGATTTAAATAAGCATCATCATCCACTGCAGAAATCAAAATGCTTATTATGTCACGGCAAATTTTTTGAGTGAAGTGCTTGTTATAGGTAAATATTATGAGTAAACCATCTTCAGTAGAACACAGAAGACTAATATTCTGTCCAGCAAAGCCAACTTGAATCTCCTTTACAGAGTCAATAGAAACCTCACAAAGCAGTGCCAAGGAACTCTGGCAGTTGTCTTGTTCAGCTGATGACACAACAACATACAGAATGGAGCTGAACAAAAGCAAGCAAGCAGGTTCTGGGTCAGGTTTTTTGCAATTGCCAACAGCAAGCCAGTAAATACCTTTCAACTCCTCCATCCTAACAGAAATCTGAGGTAAAGTACAGGTCAAAAATTCCAGTACTTTTTCCAGGGAACAGACTTGAAGCTTCAAAAAGACATCAGGAAAATGCACAAAGTTCTGTCTTAACACAAAACTGTTTTCCAGCTCTTCCTTTTTACTACAGCATGCAAATCCTTCAGGGGGCTTTCTCACACAGGCATCCGAGATCTCTGTGCTCACACACACTCTGACAGCCTCTTGCACAGTAGACTCAGGCTGAATGACATTTTCAGTATGAGCTTTGGCGTCATCAGTAGTGTCTTGATTCACATCTGATTTGAAGAACACATTTACTTGCAAGTTCCTTATAAATGGAAGATTTTTTATTAATGATACCGCTTGTGCACACCTCTCACTTTTGTCACACAAACTTCCAAACTCCTTGATTTGTTTGGAAACCACTGCACTGTTGAGAAGCTGACTACTGGTATTTTTGTAAAGGCAGGAAAGCTTACTGACAAGAGACCCCAAACTGGAAGTGTGTTCTGGTTTCGCACCAAAATGAGAAGCTATTGACTTAAAAGGGGTCAAATCAAAGGCTTTTTGTGTTGGAAGCTGAGAATTACTAGACTGGTCTTCAGTTGCCGGGTGCACTGCATTTAATGGGCTGTTTTCTTTACAAGTTTTTGTTTCAGGATGCATATTAGACTGAGAAAAGAGAAGGCATGTTCTGTTAAAGCCAGTCTGCTCATTAGCACCCATTAAGGATCCTACAGAAGACAGCTGTTTCGAGTGGGAACAATCAGATTCACTTCTTGAGCTGTCACAATCTGGAGAAGTAATTATTTTATCATCAAAATGACTGAAATTTTCAACCTTGCAGAGTGAATAAGCCACATCATTAAAGTCAGGACTTTGTAAAGAAGCAGATAAAACATTCTGATAAGAAACATTTTTACTCTTTAAAGTATTAGTATTTTTAGAGTGAATTAAACTACTTTTAATGTCACAATGACAAGCAAAGCTCTCCTGTTCCGAATTACTCCTTTCATTCTGCAATGCCTTCTCTGATGTAAAAGAGGAGGAGATTCTTCCAGAACTGGAAAATAAATCCAGCATCTCTGTATACGCCTTCTGTCTTTTATGGTCTCTTACTCCTGTGTTTTCTCCATGCAACTCAGAAGCACAATTGCCATCTTTAGAGAGAAATGGAAAGCCATAGTGTGGCTGCCACTGTTGACTTTTCTGCTAAAAATTTCAAAAGAAGAACACAAAAACATCCTTGTAAAATCTTTTGATCTGAACATTGTTTAGATTGAGGATTGATTTTGATTAGGTTTGAGCAATCATTCAAAATTGGTAAGATCTCTCAAAATGAGAGAGACAAAATCCAACAGAAGTGATGGAGATCTGATTCAGGAATGGTTGATCTTCCAAACCCACCATTGCTTTTTCTTTGTACAGTATCCATTTCACTTGGTTTATATTTGCTTTCCTCAAAAAGCACAGGAAAGTCACAGGGTAAAACTTATAAACCCTTCTAATATTTTCCCACACATCCACAAAAAAGCAACCCTATATTAGTCAAGGGAGTGTAAAAAGTCCAACACAGCTTAAAAATGACATCTGTAAAAGTCAAAAAAAGTCCAAATTTGAAATGCTGCAGCCTGTTTAAATTATAAATGCTGCACTGTTTAAATTTAATCCATAAAGGTATTTAGGATTTACTCACCAAAACAAGTAAATAACTGTGTTTCAAGCAACAGTTAGACAAGCAAATATGGTAGGATGGGTCTAAGCCTCAGTTTAAAAATACATAAATACAATGTACGAATCCTCTATGACAGGATTCAGGCAAACTTGCCTGGTTCTTTGTGCTAATATTATAGACACCATTACAGTAGTTCACTGTGAGTCAAAAATATCAAGTATATGCTGAATTCAGACAATCTCTCCTCATTAAATATTTTTCTCCTCTAAAAATAAGGAAAGGGATACTGTTCCAAATTAAGAATCATGGCAAAACAAGAGAGAGAGATCCATAGTAACACCACATCTTTCAAATAAGGAAAAAACTAGATACAATCTGAAAAAAAAAAAATCACTTTAATTCCACCTGGAAAAATGCACTGTTGTGTCTGTTAGCCATTAAGCTGTGAATTCAAAATTCTAATTATGCAGCTAAACATTAAGAATTTTAATTACAGGGCATGCCATAATTTAAGACAACCATTTCATTCTGACAAATTATGACCTACCTCATACTTCAGCTTGCGTTGAACGGTGCCGTTATTAAGTCTCTCATTATCCTAAGCACAAAAAAGGTACAGGTGATTATTAAAAAGAGTGCCTTTCTTGTATAAGTTCATTTATAAGTATTCAGAGGAAGAGACATTCCTTTTAATAGACAAAAATAACAATTTCTTATCAATATTTATGAAAACCACTGGCTTAGAAGTCAATCAATCCAATCTTCAGATCAATCAGATCACCAGTTTTTGAATGTGCATTTGTTTACAATTATAAAATTCCATCCAGAATAACATTCATTTTTATCAACACATTTTTTCCTGACATAAAATGAAGGGTTTTATTTTATCTGAAAACTTCCTATTGCCATTTACACATTATTCCCTGCAAAACCCCCCACAGAATACAACATAAACCAGCCACTGGAAATAAAAAGATGGTCAAAATATAAAAACTGATGTCCTTGATTTACTGTTTACATTTTTGGTAAATTAAAACTAAGTAAACATCAGAAAACATGAAAATTATTGAACAACAAAACTAAATCAGTGGTTTCACACAGTCCATTAAAGGTCAGGATTTCCCATCCATCTCTACTCACCTTTAAACTTTCTGTAGCCACACTAACATTGTTATCCTCAGCTTTATGATGAATATTCTGGAGCCTTCTCTGCACTTCTTGTTCAATAAAGGCATTTATCCTTCAAGATACAGAAGAGAGTGTGTGTGTGTGTAAAAAGAGTGTATTTTACATAAAAGTTAAGACAGACTAAATAGCTCTTTGAAATGTTTCTAATACTAAGTAATGCACAACTCTTAATTAGCAGGCTTAATGTTAGACCAGTTTTATCCTTCTGGACTTCCGAGTGAGTGTTTCTACAACAGGCAAAGGTTAACAATTTATTATCACAATTCTACAAATTAATGGACCACAGGTTAAGCCACTGCTACGTGTACAGTTCTACATATAAGTGGCAGTAGGACTAAGAGTGATGAAGGAGAACAAGAAGGCTGGGTTGCATCTTCAGTAACTTCACAGTTTGCATTTATCACTGCTGTGATATCAGCAACTTGGGCTAACAAAGGGTTGGTTTTCAAATAGAAGGAATGTTCCAAGCATTGATACCAGCAACTGCATGTGTAAGTGTAACAAGAACAGATGAAACAGATTTTAGTGATACCAGGCAGCTGCCCTATTAAAAAAGGTTTAGGATAATTTAATTTACTTTGTAACCTTAGGTGTATATGAAGCTAAACCATATAGTCAAGTAACTAAACACAAAAACAATTTAAATACATTTTAGCCTACAGTTTCCCAACCCTCTATTCTAAAACAAACTGCACAGGAACAACATATAAATGGCTCTTGGTCATTTATAGTAGCATACAGCACACAAATTCTATTTCCAGACTAGTTCTTCAGTACAATTACAGTACTTAAATCAAATCCAACCCTGGCAGAACGGTCTTTCAAAATATTTCTTTTCAAAAGCTTTTGTTTGTATTCCTACCAAAAGATTGCAGGAAGCAGGTTACCTACCTGTCATCAACCAGAGGAGCAGAGGGTGGCTGTGGCTTTGTTGGGCTGGTAGGGGAAGTGCTGTGGGAGAGTCTCTCTTCCAATGTTCCATGGTTTCCTTTCTGAGCACCATCACCCTCGTATATTTTTTGCTTCAGCTGCTGAATTTCCTGGTCCAAGCTACAAAAAAAAGATCTTAAGATGTAATTTGCTTTGGTTTAGAGTTGATTTTCATAGCTCTGATGGGAAGTAATGTACTTAAACTGTACATGTATGTAAGATTGTAGGTATTAATATTTATGAAGGTTTAAAAGTCATAATTGTTCTTTAAGTATATTTAGATAGGTAAAAAGACAGCTCAAAACCACATTCCAACAAGAGTATTAAGCTGAATAAAACAACTTCAATAATTTCCAATGCAAAAGGTATCTAACTCAGCACATTAAATATTAACTCATAAGACCTAACCTATCTATTAGAATCACTTGAATAAATTTTCCTCTTTCCAGAACTCTATCAATGACCTCATTTATTACCTTCCAGTGTGAGGTAAATAAAGAAATGAAGGGGAAAAAAATTAAAACCTTGAAATACCAAGCACTAATACAAAACCCCAAAGAATACCTAAGACACTGATGTGGCAAAACATATCTGTAAGAAAATCTTTAAAATACTGTACTATATATATAAATTTTATTTCCCACTTACTCCATCTGCATATATATTTTTGAAAATTTACTTACAAAATAAAACATCTTGTACTTACCTTATATATGCACCTAATAAATCATCTTTTGAATGATTTCTTGCTTTCTCTAACAAATAAATTTCATTCCAGCCAGATTTATGCACAGAATACAATATGAAAAACTGTGTACCCTTTTTTTGACTGAAAATGCCTGAGGCATTTTGTATGAAATAAAAAGCACTTCTTGCAATATTTATCAGTTAGTCAAATTAAACTATATGATAACAAAGTTAACTGCAGAACACCCTTTTCACTTTCAATGTAGCTGAGATTAGATTAGTAACACAGTAATAATCTCCCCCCTTTTCATTACAATTTTGTCTATAAAGGTAATTGTTTTTCTAAAGGTTACTGGAAAATCAAATAATAAAAGAAATTCTTGCAAAAACAGAGAAAACTATGCAAAATTGAGATTCTACAACTCTTCTTACAATTGTATTTGTATAAATTGAAGTACAATGCTAAAACTACTTTATTCCATCCTGGGGGTTAAAAGAGAATTAAAGAGATTATGAATGCTGAGGCTAAGGCTGAATTGTTGCTTCATTTTTAGAGTAGTTTTTGCAGCACTGACAGAAGCCATCTGTTTCTTTTGATTGGCAGCAAAACAATCTTGTGTCCTGAGGCGAAGTGGATGGAAGATGGCTGCTGGATATAGTAGAGTGTTTGCATCTATGGAAAACCAATTTAACCACAAAAATCAGATTTATATTAAAGGAACAAAGCTTATCTCTTGGTTTGTAAACATCCTACTATGAAAAGATACCACTTTTTATAGGTATGAGCTTAGTCAGCCTTGTGATGCATCCGCCAGTATGAACAGTAAACTGCACCTTGCCATTTGTGAGTGATGCATTCCACTGCCTCAAAGATGACTCTGAAGTTGCTTTATGTTCATTCTATTGCCCCAGACCTCTGCCAGTAAAGACAAAATGTGTATGCAATATCCCAGTATAAGTTCACTTCAAATTATCTTTTTGCGGGTCATCCCTGTAGGTGAAAGAATTTGAGCTTAAATATGATTCAAACTGAAAAAAACCCATTTTATCCAGGTATGACCAAATTATAGTCTTGTAGCATATCAAATGAATATTGCAGTTGAATATTTTCAGAGAGGTAACACTGAACTAGAGCATGGCATCACATAATGGGATCTAGATGAACAATAAGAAACATATATAATTCATATGCTTACTATGGCATCATGTACTGTGCAATGTAAACTCAAACACGAGAGCAATAAGTAACCTGAAACGTTTAACACACTATTACATATTTTAAGATTTTTCTTCTGCCTCAACATTCACAAAAACATTCTGAATTGAATTATTCAGGCCCATGGCCCATTCACTGAAAGACTCCAAAGTTTTATTTAGCTTGTGCAGGAGGACTTTAAAGTAAACAAGAAAAAAACCAAAAAAAAAAATCTTTTCACTTCCTTGGTGTCTTTTCCAAACCTCAGTCTTCTAGCTTTCAACTTATTTTTTCACTTCTCACACAACAGAGCAACCTCTTGAGGGCTAACTAAGCTGTCTATTTTTGTGGAACCTCCAGTTGTTTATAGCTCACTTTAGTTGAGTGAGGTGCTTAGTGTAGAAAGTGAGATTTTATTTCCAAGACAATTTTGAAAAATAATGGCAATATCCACTACAAAATGATAAATCAGTATTGAAAATGCTTAACTAAAATCCAAACAACGTAGCTATAAATGTTGAAAAAGTGATCTCTACACAGTGTATAGAAAGCAACTATTCTCTTCTGATAATGGTTTAATAGGAAAGGAATCCAGAAGAGCTCTTCAATGTGGCTATAGGCAAGTTTATTTTCATAGGTTTTTTTTAATTCAGCATCTGTTCCAAGGGTTTATGAAAGAGGATTCATATAATTAGTGAAATATTAAAAAAGCAAATGACAAATGCTACCTCAAGAAAAAAACCCACTTTTTTTGTTTCACCAATATTCACAGGTTTCAAAGCTCCAGTACTAGCAAATCAGATAAAACATTTAAAAATGACAATTCTGCCCGCTTTCTGTACTGCAGGGACTAAACGCATTAATCCCAGTGGATTTTCACTCAGGCCAAAAATGAAACAAAAGATATTTTCCTCTTCTTCCACTTTTCCTACCTGAATCACTTTTGTCTGAGCTTCCCATACTTGGGCTGAATGTCATGTTACCAGATATGACATGTATAACTGATGACATTGCTTCTGTACCTAGAAGGGGTTGTCATCACACAGGGCAGTATTAAAGCCTCTGTGTATTTTCCAATAACCTTGAAAAACATCATCAAAAAAACTTTACACAGATATATGGCTAGTTTATTTTTATTTAGCCCTGAAACCATTAACAAAGAAATTAAATATTACCCGTTTACTTTGAATACCAGAAGTGTTCAGTTCATCACCAGTTGAGAGAGACAGTTGGCAGGTCTACTGTAACTATTCATTTCCAAGCCCTGAACAAATATCTGCCTTGTTACTAATAAAGAAACAAAATGCTATACAGAAATATTTTAAGAGAAAAAAAGTTGTTAGATGGTCCATGTTTTGTAAGGGCAGAACATAAGGTTGTCTGAGCTTTGTAAAACAATTTTAAGTACTCTGCTGGCTAATGCAAATAATATCCTGCTGAGGACAGGATAAGTCTCTGAACACAACAGAAATAGACAAGTGAGCAAGAATCCTTTGAAAAACAACACAGAGTTTCAATTCTGGGTAAACTACTTGAAAGTCATGAAGAAACTCAAATACTGGGACACAGAACAAGTGGTGCTTTCAACATCTAAGGTACAAAATGATTCGCCTTCTCTGGGTAGGTTCTAATCAGCAGAAGCCACCACAGGACTCACCGTTCTCGGTCTTGCTCAAGGGCTTTCTGCTGAGCCTCCAGACTGGCCTGCAGCCCTGCCTGCTCACTGCAGCTGTTGTTCAGTGTGGCCAGCTTCTGTCTCTGCTCTTCAATTTCAAAGTCTATCGTCGAACGACGCTGCAAAGCTGAATGCCTCCTTTCTAACTTAGCAACAGCCTGCTCAAAAGCCTCTCTCTGCTGCTTTTCCCTTGATTCAAGGATTTCTTTTTCCTTTTTCCGAACCTTTTCTTCCTGACGAGCTACATTGGCTCTGAATTCAAAGGTTTCTTGAAGCTGCTGCAGCTGATTTGTGCTGGCTCTATACTGGGCAAGCTTCTCTTCTTTTTCTTCTATTTCTTTCTCTATTTGATAGAGAGTATTATCTAACCCTAACAAGCCCCTATCAAGGACTCCAGAAGCTCTTTGTTTTTCTTCCAGCAGAGCTGGCAAATGATTACTCTTCAGGTACTCAAGCTGGTGTACTTTAGACTGGAGCCTGTACTCCACTGGCTTTATCTTGTCAACTTCTTCAGCCTTGAGTATGGGATCCACAGAGTTTTCATCATCTCTCTTGGGATTTAAATGTTTTTCATGTGCAAATTTTAGGTGTTCCAGAGCTCTTTCTTCATCTGCTATTTCCTTTTCTAGGTGATCTATTTGCTGAACTAAATCTTTTTCCAAAACAGTCAACTGTTCAAGCTGTTTCCTTTTAAACTCTACAAAATCATACTGTGCCTTTTCTAATTCCTCATGGTTTTCATCACCTTCAGAGCGGGCTTCCTTGACTTTCAATAGAGATTCTCTAATATCTTCAAGGTCTCTTCTCTCTTCTTCAACTCTCTGCACATCCCCTCTCTTCAGGAGCTCTATCATGACCTGCTTCTCTCGAAGCTGTTGCTCTAGATGAGCAACAAGCATCACCTGCTCTCTTTCTTGTTCTTTAAGTCTTTTTTTTTCTGACTCCAGCTTAACATATTGCTCATCTTTTTCCTTTTTAAGTCTTTCTAGTTCACGAAAAATCTGCATTTTCTCTGCTTTTTCATTATAATTAAGCTCTTGTAGTCGCTGAAACTCCTCTTTGACCTGGGCAAAAATTTCTTCCTGATGCTTTTTCTTTTGAAGCTCTATCTCCTGTTGTTCCCGTAATCTCTCTTCTTCAAATTTCTCTTTTTCAGCCAGCAAATCCTTTAACCTGCTCTCAATGTGAACACTTCTCCGCTTCAGACTCTCCTCCTGTTTTCGAATTTGCAGCTGAACTATCTCTGTCTCTTTTCGCTGTGACTCTACTTCTTGCTGCATTCTTACAAGTTCTGCTTTGTCAGATCTTTGTTTTTCTTCCATCTCTTCTATTTGTCTCCTGCAGCAAAACATTTACATGAAGTTAAAAGGGTTTGGTCTAGGATTTTCCAGTATATATAACTATTTCTTTCTTTAATAGTTTTGTTTTGACACAGGTTGTGATCTTACATTGCTTGGAAGAGACTCAGTGCATGTAACAAATGGAAAAGAGACTCATATAGTCTATGTCAACATAAAAAGTTGTGGATATGTAAAGTTACAGGAAGACACGCTACATAGAACTTTTGTTAGTAGAAAATTAAGACTATATTAGTTCTGTCGAATCTAATAAAATATTGATAGAGCACACCCATGCACACAATGAAAAATACAGATTTTTTATATATACATTCTCATACACACAAATTTGTATAAAAGGACTTGATCAGCAATTTGCCTTATCACATTTAAGGCAACAGATGAATTAAAATAATGTCTTCTCTGATCCCAACTGAATTATTGATAAACAGATTATAAAATATAAGACACTATGTCCTGTGTAATCTCTCTTTTATGGGTTCTAAGCACATTCCAAACAGGGACAGACTTGAAGGTCACCATTGTCCCCACAATACAAGTAGAGACAACCTGCAAGTCAGTTGGTTATTTTGTGAGAAGTTAAAAGTCAGATAAATTAAACCACAAGCAAACCAATTTCAGCACAATCTGAATTCAAATCCCATCAGTATAACAAAAGGGATAAATATCAGTGATCCTATGTTGCATCAGTTGCTGAACAGCATCTTTTACTGCTTCAGAGTTTCAGGGGTTTTCTGAGCTTACTTCATCTAGTCCAACTATATAAAGAGCTCTTTCAAAATGGAACAAGCCATCTAAGATAGCTGAGATGGCAGAATGGCTTTCAGTGTATGAATCTAATCAGTGCTGGGATCTGCAACAAGGCTCAAGCTATCACCTCCAAAATCTTAGCAGGTATGAGAGCCAGAATGGTCAATTCAGTTTGCCAGCTGACAACAATGCTTTCCTCAGTACTTCAAACTGATACCCAAATAATGTTCTGATAAGCATTATTAGTACGTCCATTCCACACCACAGTTTTATGTAAGACAAGCCGAGTGCAACATGTGAGATTTTCTTATCATGAATCAATCTAAAGGCAGATAAACAGCAAAAAAAAACCAACCCTCAATAAAGAATGTAATTTGCTGTCTTTTAATATAACACCACAAAAATTAAGAGCAAAGGTAATATATTAGATTTGTACAATCTATCCTCCTCATATCTTTGTGTTTCAGAGTTTCTTTGCTTATAAAAATCACAATTAGCTACAATTCAGCTATTCAGGATCCTCTGTTTGCTGAGTAACATCGTGATCCCAAATTAGTGATTTAAATGAGTCTACAATGTGTACATAGAGATACACATAAATACCACAGAGAATAATGTTACCTTTTACTTTCTAATTTTTCAAGCTCCTCTCGTTGTTGTCTCTCAAATTCTAGCCTGATTTTTAAAAAAAGAATACAGTTAAAAGGTTATTTTCTGAATATCACAAAAATAGGAAGATATGATGCAGTTCAATCTCTGTTTAGAGGATGATAACAATGATACAAACGAAGTTTCAAAAAACTACTTTCTACAAGAACAGAAAATAGTTCCTTCATTAGGGTTACAAATTAGATATCATGCTGTCTGATGTGAGTATGAACAGAAAAATAAATTAATTTCTGGGAAAAGAATATATTTAAAAGGGAAAGTTTAAAAAGACATATAAATGATTAGCATAGCCTCTTGAGTTAACTACATGCAGACATGGCAATCAATATATAGAAATTTAATTTCTCTACCTTAGACAGATCGGTCCTTTTACAGGGAAAAGACTGCCATGGGAGGCAGGGGTAAACAGAGCAATCAATTGAGAAAGGAATTGATAGAAAAAACATATTAGCAGTACAGAATACTCTAAAATCAACAACAGTTTGTTTTATTAGAGGTTAAATTGGTTAGAATCATAGAACATTCATCACATTACAGCTCAGAAGTAAAACTTAGATAATTATTCTTTCTAAGCACATTTTTCAGATGGCAATGATAGTTAAAATGATGCTCATCATCCTATGGTTTATTAACTTGGCCATTTTCAGAGAAGGGAAAGTGCTATGAAACTACAAGTGGATGCCTGTAGTTCTTCCTTTTCCTTCCAAGAAAAAGAAAAATCCAAAACATGGCTAGGATGTAATCAGTGGGGTTGAAAAGCCCCAAAGTGCAACATTAAAGCACTGAACAGAATTAAAATCCATGTATTTAAAATACGTTGAGATTTTATGTATTTAGTTTGATAAGGATCTGACTAATCATGGAAGAGTATTTTATGTAATTTCTAATATCAGCTTTTATTACAGTTGTAAGGAAATATTTTTCTTACTTTAATTTCCTTTGAAAGATTTACCTTTTATTTAAGGAACCTATTCACAATAAATATGAAAAATGGCAAGAGAAGCTATATGTGGACTAAATTATTCAACAAAATACACAAATATTCATTCATTTCAGGCTTGTTACAGTTTAAGGATGTGCAGGTTAGTGAAACAGTCCACAAACACTGAAAAAAATGCAAGACTGCACCACAAGTTGACTTCAAGTTTTTGACAAACTTCAATTTAGGACAGCATGATCACAATTATATGAACAGGCTTTAAAAACTAAAATATTTTTGATACTTCTTCCTAAAATCAGAAATGCCTACAACAAAAAGAAAATGCCCTTGGAAATATACAAAAAGTACACCAATAATCTAACATTCATAAAGCTATTTTAATGAACTTTGATTCGTAACATGCTCAAGGGGCATCTTTCTAGTGGCTGCAATATTGCAGAATGACTAGTTTAGCAAATTCTGTTTTTCCCTAACTCTCACAAATTCATTTTAAAAAATGCCTTTTACAATCCCTGAGAGATCAGCCAAGGTAGATTTTTATACACAACTCCAGCCATTCAGAGCTTTCATGTAATTCTCTCATCAAGAGTCTTTTCACATTTGCATTAAACTAAGATGGGCACTCTACAGCACAAGGAGAGATGACGATAACTTACTATTTTTAATTTGATCACAATTCCTGCAGCAGCAATGCAACACTCACAAAGTGTTGGAAGAGAACAGAAAGCAATCTTAGGGGGCCTTCAGAAAGCAAAAACTTAATTCAGTGGTTACCATGTGCTTTGGGTTTTCCTTCCCCCTTTTTTTTTTAAGCTATACCTCAAAAGTCCTCCCTTTGACTATGGTCTAATATTTGGAATGCAGAGCTGGTAGCTACCACTTCTTACCTAGGGTTTGGCTAACAAATGCCACTATATTCAACATTACTTAAGTCCAAAATAATACCCAGTGAATATAAGCTCTGGTTTGTAGAAGTGCAGGTGTCCTTTGGGCACTCTCAGACATCAGCCATATTTGCTTAGACAGTTAGCAAAGAATAATTTAAGTGTATTGCCACGCTTGGTTAAGCCATAATGAAGTACAATGTTTCAGATCAGGGAACATAATGTGCAAAACCCAGAGCAAAAACCTTTCGGTATTTTGACTGTCCTATAAAACACGTAATTTGGCAGATATATTTTATATAAGCTTAAACATGGTAACTAACTTTTGACTGAGATCTAATATAAAGAAAATGAGTCATCACAGCAATCACTCTGGTAAAAAAAAACAGGTCAGTGGTTAAAAACTCCATAATTTTCTCTTGGAGGAATTGTCCCTAATACCTTCAACAGGGCTGTCACAACAATCAGTTTTAAATTTTACCTCACACTGAAACGAAGCTGGAAGTGTTAAAAACGTTCAGGAAAAAGGTGTGAACTATGCACAAGTGGTTCTTTCTTCAATGAAAAGGGCTCCTTCCCAGAGCCAAATATGAATCGTCATCATTATCAATACCCTAGTCCAGCCTCCAAACATGGAGGTATTTTAAAAATGCATATTTTATGCATTTTAGACCAATAAATACTCCTATGAAGGGAAGGGTTGTCATTGCCTGATGGTGCCTAAGACGATCGGAGCTCCACTGAAGGCTCTCCTGCCATGGGGTTATTCAGAGTGTCTCTATTCTCTAAGGTGCTCTCACTGCAGCCTTTATTCCTTCAGGAGTAAGAATGGTGCCTGTCTTCCTCAGCTGGCAGCCTATTTTCTTAATATATTTAGGAGTTCACCTCTTTTGAGACCATTATCTCTGGAGTATTTGCTTTGAACTCATTGTGGACTCAAAGTTATTTCAGGACAGAAGAGAATCCGGGGAGGCAGGACAGGCCTGATGGCAGAGACCTCATTTCTTTAAAAAGCTAGTGAAAACAAGTATCTCAGCATCTCAAAAAAAGAAGGAAAAACAAAAACCAAAACCATTGGCTATAGCAAATCACTGCCAGTTTTACAAAGCACAGATGCCAGACTGATATTTTCCGGTCTAGTCTATCCCAATAAAAATCTTTTTCACATAACCTCTACTCCTTTTGTTAATGTGAGCACTATTGTGAATAGTAAAAAAAATATATTAGCTTGAAATTAAAAAGAAACATACAGATATTAAAGACTAGAACCACTCTTTCTTCTTTTGTAGATCTACCACAAAGGAACTTAATCTGATCATTGCTGAATTAAATAGACATCGTTTTCCTGGAAAATGTGTCATATCTAGTGATAAGTGCAGTGTAGATAAGCTGCAGAGAAAAGAATTCAGTTCTACTACCGTGGTACTACAGTAGTTTAATTTACACAGCACAAAAGTACAATCTGGTACAACATCTGTTCGGAAAGACTGAGGACTGGCAGAACTACAAAGATGTTACAATGCCATTCAGTAGCCCAATTTATGAGATTAATTTAAAAAAAAAACCAAAACAAAACAAAGCAAAACAAAAAAACCCCATACTAAATCCATGACAAGACCAAGGTTTCTCATCAGTAGTTTTACAGTTGCAGTATCATGTAGCTAACAAAGGCCCGCAAATGAAATCTTCAGCATAAATCTATGTGCAAAATTCTATTTTATCCAATGCTTATTATCTGAAGCAGTGGTGCATGACACCAGATTAAAGACAAAGACTGGGAACAAGCAGAACAAAGAATTTTGCATGTTAAGCCAAAATTTTATGCAACTGTCTCCACATATGGGAAATCAACAGCCAAACAAAAAACCACATACACAACAAAAGACCATCTGAAAACACTATTAGGGATATTGCTGATTTTCACATGGAAAGGTAAGTAAGATCCTCATGTCGCTTTCACAACAACTGAAGGTAATAGCCCACAGGCTCTTCTGCCATTGATTGCTAAAGATGCCAGATGCTAGAAGATTTTATTCGGACAACCTCATGACATGATCAGGAAAAACCAGGTGCTGTCACAAAGGAGGAGATGGTAAAAGAAACAGTGTTGGCATCAACATAAATAAATTTAAAATTGTCGTGGAACCCCAGCCTAAGCTGAAAAGTTGCGATTGCCAAATTGCTGCCCATAAAGATGCATCAATTACAGAAGATGCTTTCTTCTACTGATTTGTAGGGCTCAGTTAAACTGCAGTGCAAATGTCAGAGCCTTCCTTCTCTTTGCAGCAGTTAAAAAAGAAGTAAAAATAGTCACATTTGTGGGTTGGAGTTTTTTTTCAGGGTTGGGTTTTTTTTATTTTTGGTTGGTTGGCTTGGTTGATTTGGCGGAGGGGTTGTTTGGGTTTTTTAAATCACTGATCTATTAGGACAACACTCACCTCCGCACTGCATGAACATATGTATTCTTAGGTGTGACTTCAATTATATAGAATATGTTATTCATCTAAAAGATAGGGGTTAGAGTTTCAATTACGAATATGCAAGCACTGGGACCAGTGCTGTTAGATATCTTCACCAATGACAGACAGGGGGATCAACTGCACCCTCAGCAAGTCTGCAAGCAGAGTGGTGTAAGTGACAGGCCTGAAGAATGGGATGCCACCAGAGAGACCTGGATGAGCTTGAGAAGTGGGCCCACATGAACTTCACGAAGTTCAACAAGGCCAAGGGCAGGTTCCTGCACCTGAGTGGGGGCAACCCTCAGTATTAGTACAGGCTGGGGGATGAAGGGATTGAGAGCAGCCCTGCTGAGAAGGACTGGTGGATGAGAAGCTGGACATGACCCCTCAGCATGCACTGGCAGCCCGAAAACCAGCTGTATCCTGGGCTGCATCAAAAGCAGTGTGGGCAGCAGGTGAGGAGGGAATTCACTCTCATGAGACCCCACTTGGAGTGTTGCCTCCAGCTCTGGGCTCCCCAGCACAGGAAGGACATGGACCAGCTGAAGCAAATCCAGATGAGGGCCATGAAGATGATCCAAGGGCTGGAGCACCTCTGCTGTGGAGACAGGCTGAGAGAGTTGAGGTTGTTCAGCCTGGAGAAGAGAAGGCTCTGGGGAGACCTCATAGCAGCCTTTCAGTACTTGAATGGGGCTTGTAAGAAAGACGGGGACAGACTTTGCAGCAGGGCTGTTGTGATAGGACAAGGGGTAATGGCAGATTCAGAGTAAGTAGAACGAAGAAATCTTTAAAGTAAGGGTGGTAAAACAGTAGCACAGGTTGCCCAGAGGGGTAGTAGATGTCCATCCCTGGAAATATTCAAGGTCAGGTTCGATGGGGCTCTGAGCAACCTGACTGAGCTGAAGATGTCCCTCCCTGCTCACTGAAGGAGAGGTTGGAACTAGGTGACTTTTGAAGGTCCCTTTAAACCTAAACAATTCTATGATTCACAAGCTTCCTCACTTAGAGAAACACATGCACATAACAGTGACTATGAAACAACCTCAGACGGGTTTTATTCCTCACAAACTTGCATTCCCTATGTAATATGAGTTTTTTGTGTTTACAAATTAAGCAGGACAAAATATCTATTCCTCCAAGACAGTTCACAAATATTAACTGAATGCAGACTACCAGGAGAATATCAGTAATTAACCCTCTGGTTATAGTTTATTGTTTAATAAACACAGACATGAAGTGTTCAGAAATATGATGAGTATTTCACCTAATCTTATCCTAAATTTCAAGAGCAAGAGTGCTCTCATAATCACACCCAACAAAGGAAAGTAAAAATCACAAGAAGTGTTAAATGGGAAAAATGGCAATGTTTCCAAAAATTGCTGCAAACATTGACAATCTAGTAATATTATCTATACTGTTTAATTTCCACAAAAGCAAAGAAAGATGTTTGAAGAACCACTAAGAAAAAAAAAAGCTATATTCCATAAAACATATCTAGGAAAAAGAAGAATTTGCTGCAATCTACTCCATCAGAGACAATCCAGCAACTCTCCAGACTTTCTCTCTTTTTTTTTTTAAATAAGATTTACTAGAAAAATCCTCTCTATAAGACACCACTTGGCATTACCTGAAGACAGTATGACTTCTTGGGGTGGGAAATCATTTTTAAGCACACCTTCAACTGGGCCTTTCCCATGACATTATATTTTGCTGAAAATCTGAAAGACTAGCAAGGCAATGATGAAACAATCTGTCCTACTCCATACTGACTGCAAAGTCGAAGTCAGTACTATCCTGTATAATACAATTATTCATAACAATATTGTAGCAGAATAACAATATTAGTCAGGGAAAAGCCCAGGATAGCTGACCAATAACCAGAGGTAATAACTGCCAGGAGCTTTCCCCAGCTCATGGAAAATATACCAGCAACTGTCACTGTAAGTTTTTAGATTGAGCTATTTGAAGAGCTAAAGAAATAGAAAAACACACATATACTTTTTTTTTTTCATCTTCTTTACCACCTCTGTCTCAAAATAAGATGTAATTTATCTTGAGATCTCTGTAGGTAGCTCAGAAGCAAAAGAGTAACAGTCACATTTGAAGCAGTGTTATTACACATACTCCCTGTTATTTAGACATCGTTCAACTTGAAGTCATTATTATCTGTCCAATCTTCCTAAATTCTAATGGATAAAGACCAACTCCACAGTAAAACTCAGAAATAAAGCTGCACTATCCAAGCCTATAATTCAATTTACAGCCAATTTTTCAAAAGCACATAGGTGGTTAAAGTGCCTCATCTAACACTCAGTTCAAAACACCAGCTATGGAAAAAAAAATTAGAACAATACACTATCAATTCTCTGTAAGTCATTAAAGAACAGTGGTAAAATCATTAAAAACAGCTTTTCTACCATAACCATTCTATGTCATTGTAACTGTATAATAAAACTTTTTTCCATATCCTAACTTGGCCACCTACTCAAAGGTACAGAAGTGAGAACACAAGCCATTTCTCAGCCTTTTCATATTTCATTGGTAATATATGAACTCAAGAAATCTTAATTTTCAGTTCACAATGCACTTTTTCTGGAAAAACAGTTAACTTGAGTCATAATGCATTTGGAACATTTCAAACAGCTAAAATGAAGAATGGTTGGAATTATAACAACTGCATTTTAGAATATACTCACCCCGGATTATAAAGCATAACTGTTGACAGGTTCTCACAGGATTTTGAAAGATCTGTCATAGACAAGCTAAAGGAAGACAGCAGTCCACTCTAACAACAGACCATAAAATAAATGTATTAGACAAGTAATTATATGTTTATAAACTATTACTTTGCTTCACTTGATGAAATATTAACTAAAGTATGTGAAGCAAATAAAAAAGGTATATATACAACAATCCAGTTATGTCTACATTAGAAAGAAAATAGTGAAAAACTTTAATTTTACCAAATGCGGATTTAATCTCACCTTTCTTTTCTCCCTTAGCTTAGCAGCTTCTTTGGGGTGGTTAAAGCGAAACATATTGGTTCTTCCAAGTAATAGAACAGCACCTGATGAGAAAAACACACACCACTCACTGACAACATTCTGTACCCAAAAGTACCATGTAATTTTTCAGACACATAACATCTATGCAAAGACTTTCATTAAGCAAGAACAAAATGAAAATGCATTTTGACAATGCAAGTGTGCATAGTCACAGCTACCTTTATTGATGTATACAGTCTATTCCTTCCTCTTCCTACTTAAAGAAAAATAAAAACCCACACATGTTCACACACTGCATGAATATGACTGACACAAAGGTCAATCATGTTCATGGAGTTCAGTTAAAGAATAAACATAGGTAGAGGAAGCAGCTGCCCCAGTTTGATCTAAACACTTTTCAACAGGGCTACTTTGGAAGCCAGGAGTAGGTACCAGATCCAATGGGAACATCCATAGATGTGACCAAGAATGAACTTGTCCATCCACTGTTGATCACTGTCAGGTTTGAATTCACCTACATTAAAAGCTTCAGATCTCCATTATTTGTACACTCACATTTTACTTCTCTCTGTGGAACACTGAAGTTTATCATCACTCAAAACAGGATTATTAGACTTTTATGCCCAACAGCTATTTTCTGAGAAGAACCTTGAATAATTCATATTGCTCAATGCACATCATTATTGTATTTAATCAGTTAAGGTACAGGTCGCAAAGAATGGGATTTTGAGCAATCCTCATCATATTTTAAAGACAATGGTACCAAGATTAATACTTCCCTACTAAGAAGTACATTGTCAGTGATGTCTCACTACTGTCATAACATGGAAGTCTTCCAAGTTCACCACCACAGAATCAAGCATTTGATCCGTCGGTCAGTACAAGGCATTTTTAAAAAGGAAAAGGACTCTATTACACTCACAGCATGAAAAAGCTCCACTTAAACTGTTAACCACAAACATATTCTTACTATCTGAAATGAAATGCTGTCCTTAGCAAGGAATGCTTCTCTTAAAATCAGCCTAATTAAGCATACCAACTCAAATTAGGTCACCCAGTCTTGGCAAATAAATGGCAAAAAGCACTGCAGCCACTTCTTGCTGCCTACACAAAACCTCAGTTTAGGACACATAAACAATTTACCTCAGTCTTATCTTAGAAAGAATTAGCTTTTACAAATCTCTATGAAATCCCTGCAGTTACTTTCAAATGAAGATAAAAATAATTGTAAATATTGTAAACCTCCCTAGGTGGAAGAAACTTAAATAAAGTAATTAAAATTTCAGAATCAATAGTCATAGATATTTGTTTCTGACTTCATTAATTTAAGAGAAAACAGGAGAGAGAGACTTAACAGCAAGCAAATGAGAGTCAATCCCAGATGATGGATCATAGGAATAAGTCCTAGGTTTCTCTTTAAAGTACAGAAGGGTTGATTGGCCCAAAAACCTGAAAACTTGTTCTAAGGTGAGGATATATTTAAGGAGAAGAACAATCTCTAATTAATGTGAATATTAATTCTGTTACCTTTAGAAATGCTACCATATGTGAGTAAAAAAATATTGTAGTTTGGTTACATTTACAAAAAAAAGCCACATTAGCCAGAATTCACTAATGGTGGAAGTAATCTGTAGAAGGAAGTGATAATTAATTAATATGCCTCTTTTTTTTTTTTTAAACTCCATGGCAGTCTAAAAATCTAACACATTTTCAAATAAACAGCTATTAATGATAAACGGAAACATTTAAATATAACAGCAGTTAATCAGCATCACCTAAAAGCAGATATTTAAGGTGGCTGGCACTTCATGCTGTGAGACTAAATGCTAACACAGCCAGGATGCATGGATTGTGCATGAGTCATTAAACTAGTGATTTAATCAGTTTTGTACACCTAATGTCACAGTTGGTACCTTCCTCTCAGACTCAGCCTGGTTACACACACAAAAAGTCAGCTTATGCAGCTGATTTTCACCATTTAGTAACCCTAAGCATCCCTCTCCTCTCCTCTTCTTTTGAGTTCCAAATTTCTGTCTAAAGAAATTCATGAGGAAAAAAAGTCATGTTTCCACTTTTAACAGTACACAAACAAAGTTGTGATAGGCATCCTAACGAGAGAAATAGCATCCAAACTCCTTTCTTTTGAGGCACATCGAACCTTTACTGCCTTTGAAATGCAGTGGAATAAAGTAAAGATAAGAGACTGAAACCCAATTTTGATTGTTTACAGTGTTATTTGCCATTAATGTCAACGTTTCTGTTGTTAACAATTTACCTATGGGATGTACCCAAACCTAAGACCAAGGGGGCTGGTGGGGTTTTTTTCATATCTGTAATAGAAACAAGCATTTGCATGAAGAAATTGGCACTTAAAAAAACCAAACAAACCCAAACAAACCCAACGTCCCCTTTCTACACCAAAAGTCCTTACTTTCTGCAAGCAGCCTTTGGAAGCATTTGTTAGAGTTCACAAAAGATGCAAGACTCCCCTTGTCCAACACTACATCCTTCCTTCGTTAGGCTAGGCTTACTCTGAAAGCTTCTTTCCAGGAATGTAAAGTGAGATTGTTTTTCAGCAGCTGAGCTGTGTCACAAGCTCACTCCTAAACAGATCTTTCTCAGCTCATTGCTGAATGGGAAGATATTCTGGGTGCTCCTGGAAGATAAAACATCCTGAACCTCTGTTGCAGCACTCACCAGCTCACTTGTCAGTCAGTATTTTCCAGGCCAACACAATACACCTTTGCTCCCCAGCTGTCCTGGCTACTTTTTCATTTCCAGATTTTAAAGATTTTATATTAAAATTATAATTCTCTAAACTTCCTCCCTAAGGGTTAGCCTCCCCCTTTTTGTCTTTTCCCTACAGCTGCAGAGGGCAGATACTCTAGCTCAGTCTCCTGCTGTACAAGAGGATTTGGCAACAGTATTAAGTAGGACCGACCTGAAGCTCAGGGAGGGGGGCAGAGGTGTCTCTGACATCATTTTAGTCCTACAGAGATCTATATTCTTTTTCTTAATATTACAGCAACGTAAGACATCTGGCATGGAGTTCACTTTGTGTAAAAACAAACAAAATCAAAGGGTAACTATCACATCATACTCAAGATTATAAAGTAGTTGAAATTAATAAAGAATTCTCTTTTCACCAGTGGCAATTCTTTGACAAAGCAAAAACTCCGTGGTTTTCCTGATGGTTTGGGGCTATAATTGAGAAGACATGAAATTAAAATTAATTAAACAATAACCCCTTTATACACAGGCAGATAGAAACAAAGAGGCTGTATGAAAAGTGACATCAGGCTTGGTAATACCTTGGTTGAGGTGTGTGGGCTCTGTAATCTGAATACCATTCACAGAACACTGCGCTCCATTCAGTGGGATGAGGTTCACAGTGCCATTGAGATTTTCAAAGATGCAATGCTCACTTTTCAAATCAAGGCCATGAAGAACTAAACATAAAGAAATGAGATAACATAATTATTCTCCTCAAAACTAGTAAGATTAGTATGCTGATATATGTTATATCTTTTGCATTTTTTGGTGTAATGTTCTTGCCACCTGTGCTTTGGTACCTGGTTAACAAGTGCTCCTTTCCTTCCAATAAAAACCGGAAAAGTAAAATTTTGATATTTGCAGAGAGATATTTTTTAACCAGTTCCACCAGGAAATAATGAAAGCTTCCTGACCTTAAAGCAACCATGCTTTAGTGTGAAAAGACAGGATATAATATGCCATTGCAGACAAGAAAATTGGCTGAAAAAAAATTGTTATGTTCTATCAGGCCTTTTATCAATCAATCAAGTTATGCTATTTTCCACTTTTTCTTTAAATAATGCATGATTATCCCTATGTGTATTATTTAATAACCCAAAGCAATGTAAGTTCGATAGTTTCATGGAATTTATTATAGTAATTCAAATCCAGGCAACTTCTGACCCACAAAAACATACCAAACGAAGCTATTTGACTTTCAGTCTGTCACTGAGTAATTAAAGGATACAGTTTACTTAATAAAACTGCCTTCAAGGAACACGTGTGACAGGACAGTTCAGGTCTGGCAGTCAGTTGCTTTCATAAAAAGTGGAAAAAAAAATCAGTAGGTTTTTCCCAACTTCCAGAGTTTTTTCAACTCAAATCCTAAGTCCACAGACTGTCTCAAGTATAATACTATCATCAAACAAAGGTTAAGAGAATGACTTGGTAGTGATTGTAGCAGGTGATGTATGAAAAAGGTTAGTATTTTTACAGGATGCTATTTCAAGAGAAGCAAAAAATAAATTAGTAACAAGTGTATGAATAAATTTTAAGCCCACAAGCTATTCTAGAAGTCATGCTCTTTGAAGCAAATCCCATGTAATTCATCTCGGATTTGCTAAAAATTAAACTTGCAATAACACACAACAACTAAATGAAAAAGGGAAAAAATATGAACTTTAGTTCACATCCTGGGATGTTGAAAGAAGGAAAAAGAACTGAAGAAAGAATATAAAAAAAGCCAAATTCCATACCAATATCCTGTTCTGTCATTGCATCTTCTCTGCCAACGTATGTTTGGCCCTCCTGATAAAGAGAAAAACACAGATTATTTTCCCCCACAGGGATATAATTTATCCTTCCACTTTCTCAGAGTAAATTCAATGAACTATATATTTAACATACATGAAAAAAATAATCAGGTAGCATTTTTAGAATGCTTTCACAGTAATTTTTACACAACATTATTAGCAAATTCTAGTTTCAACTGTCCTGTGCAGAATTACCTTCACAGTTTTGAGACAATTAATCTAGATTTGTATTTCAAGGTCATGCTTTATAATGAGATGAATGACAAACTAATATAGACAGGTAAAAATATGCTAACACCTATCTCTGGTTAACCAACTGATCCTCAGGATAAACCTAAACAGCAAATTAACAAATATTTTAATTTAATCAGCTCCAACCTCTTAAGAGTTCTTCTTACTACTGCAGAGAAACATAAGGAGCTTTTTCTTACTATACTAATGTAATGAGCACTATATTTAGACAGCAAATCAATATAATTTTTCTACTGAAGTAAAACACAAGGTATATAAAGGCTATGGAAACACAGATCTCTATTTACCTTCAGGTGATACAAGATGATACCAGTACTGAGAAGATCATCATCAATGCCAATGAGATGAGGCAGTTCAGAATCTAAGACAACACCTATTCCTTCTTTCCTCAGAGCCAAGGTTTGTTCCTGTAAAGGACAAAAATCTATTTATTAGGATGTGCAAGAAATACCCCTCTTCCTTCTCTTTCTAAACCACATTTAATGTTACTTCTCTGTAATATCAACCCCCCCCCAAAATTTTTTTTTTTCTAATTTTTTTTTGGTTTACATTTTAAACATGACTTCTTTATTACCATTAAGCATTCCAAGCTCACTGTTCAGGAAATTTGTGAAGGTGTTATTTGAAAGAAACCAGACTAACAGCTGAATAATACCAGATAAAGAAGATCAATTGAGAGTGTAACAAAGCAAAGTTGTTTAAAAGCAAGCTATGTACCACCTTGCAAAATGGTAAGGAGAATTTAAAACTCCTCAGAATTCAGTACAGCTAACGAACAGAAAACTGGAAGCTCTCTGACAGTCCTTTAAATAAGCCAAACCTTGCACAGTGAAAATCCCAGACACCTGAAAACTTGGTAAACCTAAGCAGTTAAAATATCATCCAATATAAGGGAAGCACTGCCAATAGTAAATAAATGTAAGAAATATTTGCAGCAATTCTTCAAATTTCCTTTGGGCCATGTTGTACAGCAATCTATAGGATGAAGCATCACTCAGCTACAAGTAGGAGACTTCAACCTTTGATAAAGTATTGTATGATGTAGTACAGAACAGACAGTCTGTGCAATAAATAAAAAATTAATCATAGCTTTGAAATAAGTTTTAGTATTTATAAAGTTTGCTTTTCAAGTTGAAACAAAATCCTATTGGCTTCTAGGCCTGGAATATAGCAGCACCAGAGACCGTGAATGTGTACACACAGACACACACACCATCTTTCAAGATGGATGTGTTTTTCTACATAAAAGAGCTATGACAATCCATGAAGGAGAGGCAACATCAGCAAGTATTGCTTTTGTGTATTATAAGGAACACACTTTTCTCCCAGTGCTAGTAACCATGGAAAATAAGTTTTCTGACAGCTGCATGACTACTCCTTTTCCAAGTCATCAATATGCCTTCTCCAGAGCCAACCAAGACACCACACTGTTTTGTAAGAAAAAACAACCAATAGATTGCTATATGTATTTTCCCAAGTACAGCAACTTGCAAGTCTAAAGGAAGAAAACAGATGTAAGATCTCATTTCCCTGCACAGTACAAAATGTTGTCAATATTGACACTGACTAAAAAATTCCAAGTATGGATACATCTGGGCAAGACAAGATGATGACACAATATATAAGACACTCCAAAACAAAACTGAGAAATCTTATTCTGGTCATGGATGAATTAAAAAGTTCTCCAGCATTCAGGAAGAAAGAAGCTGTGATTCATGTTGCCCTGCAGCTCTCTGACATTCAAACTGCACCTAGATATTCCTTGATATCATAAAAGTGTCACGTCATTAAGTCAAAAAATACAGCTTAATTAATTGTTCGAGTAATTTCAGTGAAAAATACCTATTACATATTAAATATTTATTGAGTAGCATCTCCTGTTATACATAATTTATAATGTTCTCATAGGACGAGGGTGAAGACTTAAGACCCTGAGAACTGGTGACAGGTTACCCAACTACTGGCACTTTCTGCCCAATGGAATTGATAAAATATTAAAAGCTGAACTTTTTTTCCCCAGCGTAACAAAGCACTTGCCAACATCCCTGACTGAGGAAAAAACAGACATCCCAGGAGAAAAAGAAATTGTCACTGGCTGAGAAAAAATAGCTCACAAATAATTAAGAATAAAGAAACAAAATTATTCTTCATTTTCCAGTCTTTTAATATTTAACAAGCTTTTACTATAATAAGAAATTAATCATGCATAATTGTGATTTAAAACAGATGGGTTGCTTATTTATTCAGATCTAAAATTAAAGAACACAAATTAATTGAGTTTCTAAAGCCATATTTTGTAAATGACTACCATTCACGCACAGAATGCATCCTATTAATGACAGTCTTATAATAAATGCAGCAGACAGTGGTTGTGATTAACTATAATATTTTTTTTCTTTAATACAGGCTCAAAATTAGCTGTTGTCTTCAGAAACAATTTAGTAAAAATCCTGAATCTTAATCAGATACCTGGAGTGACTCTTAAATTTTAATCACTTAGCTTAAAATTTAATTCCATATTGTAAAGCTTCAGCAAGGATACCTCCAATGCCAAACCGTGCACCTTTGCCCTAAATGAAATCAAAGAAACGCCACCAACAATAAATCTTTATTACTCTGTTCCATCATTGTGAGGGAAAGAGGAGAAAAAGGCCAGAAAGAAGTAGCCAAATTGCACCTCTTTCAACCTGAACAGCATAGAAAGGATGTTTCTGAAGAGGGACAGTCCTCTTTTGAAATAAATTTAAGATCTGTAAGCTATTATAAGGCAAAGATTAAGTTTAATCCATTATTTGATTCACTTTCATTTGTGCAACAGAGTTTTAAGAAGCAGTGAATCCATAAGTCAAATGACAAGAGCAGGAAAGGTCACTGTCCCTATTAAAAAAACACTAATTCAGAAAATTTATTAAAATCTCAAGGTACAGTTTAAGAAAGCTGAATGTAAAACATCCATCTTAGTTTGAATTCTCCTTGAACGGAAAAATGTACACATGCTCCCTCAGTATTTAAGATGTGTTCATAATCTGTGGAAAATAAAGCAAGCCAAGTATTATCCATAACGGAGCGCTCCAGATGGTATAAATGGCTACTGCGTGAGGAATAAGAAAAGGTTTTCTTCTTTGGAAGCTGCCAGATCAAATGGAGTCATATGAAGAGTAGAAACTCAGAAAATAATTCTGAGTCAGTACACAAAAAGCCACAACCTTGAGTCAAGGTTAAAGTAAGGGGATTATATTGTATATTCAAATTCTGTTCTCTTTGAATTGAGTAGCAGACAGAAAGATCCTGATACAGTTAATTCATTAACTTTTTTGTGAGAGATATAAAAGCTACTGTGAAATTTCACCCCTTCTGCACTGATGTATTAAGTTTGCTGTATTAACAGATGCAGTGGCACCTCTAAGCTGGCAGCTAATATATGATCTGGTAGTTTAACAACGGAACCTTTGTGTAAAATGCTTACTTGAGCCACAGAGTTCATCGTCATCATACAAAACTACCCATGATAAAGACCACCCCTATGACACACAGGTTTTCTTCAAATGGATTTCTTTAAATACACACACAAAAATGGAACCATAAAAATTAACTATTTTTGGCCAATAAGATAATTAATAAAATTAAAAATGAAAGTAAGTCCAAAAGACATTTCTAACATTCTTGACCAATCTACCAGTAGAGGGAAACATTATGGTGCTACTGGCCCAGCATATAACAAAGAGAGCATGTAATTAGAGCACTGTCCTTTCAATGAACAGAACCTCTGGGAGGAGTTTAATTTTTGTCACCCTTTCCAGTACAAAAATGCAATTCTTTTATTTAAAAATTGAACAGTTAGCTGCTGGCACACAGTCCTCAAAATACACTGTGCAAACACTTCCAGTAAAACATGACAGTTTACTCAGCCAGCATAACGTTCAGATGCCTGCATTTAAAATATGCAAAAAACCACGTAACACCAAATTAAAGAAATCATGGGTAAAAATGTACAATGGTAAAAGTCTTTGCATTAATATTTAACGAGACCATATGTGAGAAAATTCTTATGCTAACAGGTACTTTGGGTGCATTTGATTTTATTGAAAATATGCTATTATATCCTGAGTTCACAAAAATGTCTGATGATACTCAGTGGTCTGGCACTAACATTAAGCTCTCTATAAAATGTACAGATGTAAACTGCACACAGGGGAAGTTCTTGATTCTTAATTGGTCTTTCTCCAGTTATGTATTCAGTACACTTTGCATTCCCTTTAAATCACTGGAAACAAATGTTTCATACCCAGAGAAAAAAATATTCCACAGAATTAAAAGACTCCTGAAAAAGTTGATACATGGCATTAAAGAGATTATGTCAACAGAGAAGAGGAAATATGGATGAAGCAGCCACAGCTGGTCACGCCATAATTAGGATTGGTGAAAATCCAAAACTTCTCTCATTGAAGTCATAAATTTATATATTCTCTGACCCAAAACTGCAAAAGACTAGGTGGCTCAAAATTACAGTTCCATTGCAGAGGTTCTGGACAAATCCAGGAAGCTGAGGGCTGTACCATTGAATTACAACAAAGAGATGCCAAAACCAGGCAAACCCAGTTTAAACTCAGTTCATGCATGTGTGCTCTGAGAAGGTTACACTGCTTGTGTTTCCAGAGTTAACACTTCCAAAAAAAGAGAAAGCGAGGCGTAAGTGCAGGGCAGGACCATGATGAATGTGTACAAAACCCAAGTGAGGGAATTCCCAAACAAGCAGTTCTCACTTGCTGTTTCTGTACAAGGGAGTAGAAAAGAAAATTATTCATCAGGAGTTTAAAACCTTGTTGTTAAACTGAAGGACGCTGTGGACACAAATAATTTACACGGCTGTAAGAAACAAACTGGAGAAATGGTGAGAAAAGGAGAAGAGGTTCTTGTAGACACAAGCACAGGGTATCCATCACCTGGGGTTCCCTAAATCCAAGAACCACAGACACAGAAAGCATGAGAAGTCCCCTGGGGAAGGATTGCTATCCCTTGCCCTGTTTTATTTTCCAAAATTGAGTACTGTTGAATAAACCTTACTTAACCTACATGCAGCTTATTCCCATCATTTGGATGGCACAGTCCTAATGTTTGGTGAGGTTTTGAATGGATTAAAAATAGCAGGATATAAGAGGAATACACTACAGACAGACCTGTGTTTCTATTTACTCTAATTATCTCAATAATTCTAGATATAATTCTTCTGAAAGTGCTATATAAAAGACTATATAAATTGACTACTCCTCTGAATTCTCAACTGCATTGCATGCTAATTATATTTATAAAGATGACAGCCAACTATTGAAATTGCATTCACAGTATTAAGAGGTGAGAATAGTAAAAACTTAGTAAGGTTGCCAGTAAGCACTACAAAACACAAGAAAACTCACTTGTTTAGTTCTGTAATTTAAGGAAAACCTCAGGAATTTTACCTCTGCTTAAAACAAGAGATATGCTTCTCCTACCAGGGTAGAAAGAACTGAAAGTGACCTTGTACGCCACCAAGTGCAGTGCCCAAACACCATAAAAAAAAAATTTTATAGATTACACTCAGGCTCTCATCCGTTATATAATGTAAAATGTTTCAAATGTTTGGTCTGACTTAGTAATAATCAGTTTATAGTGGTGTACTTTGCATCACTATTGTCATTCAGCTGAAATAATTATTATCCTTCCCAGCCTTTATTCATTGATACTGACAGCAGTGGTATCCACTCTCCTCACTGTGGTTATAACCGGCTAAACTCCAAGCACTTCCCCCTGGGAGATGACCAGGCTTACCATACCCTGCTGCTTAACGCATCCTCTCTCAAGATCATCTTCCTTGACCCTGATGACTTCCATGTCATGTTCCCAGTGCACGTGCAATTTTGCCAGCACCATGTACATCACTCTTTTCCGCTCGCTGCACAAAACTTCTCTCTGATCATTCCAAAATCCGTATCTTTTACATGGGGGCACACTTTCTCGTGACAGTGAAGTCTCACACCATCCTCCTCCTCTTCCACAGTGCACTAAGTCCTTGCTAGTCATGATGCTTTTGCACTGCAAACTATTTACCATCCCTTCTGTTATCCTAATCCTGAGTCACCCCATCCTTTGTGAGATGCTTTGCTAGACAAATTAGCTTTAATATCAGCAAAACTTCAGCAGTTAACAAATCTAAAGAAATCATTAAACATGATTAAGCCCAAAAATGGGCTCCAAGACCAACTCTCAAAAAAATCCACTACTACAAAACTTCCCTCCTCTCTCTCACCACTTCCACCATATCCTCTTATAAGCCTTTTTATTGTATTTAAATTCTAATTTCCTCACTACCTAAATAAGGAAATAGATTCCTCTATGTCCCAGGGTCAAACGCTCCACTTACGTACACCAGGATCAGCTAGCTTGAGAAGCAATCACAGACCACAGACAACATGATAAATATTAATTAAATAGGAAATGACTATTTAAAATCCAAGACATTTACAGGGAAAAAGGTAGGTATGAATATGACTTTGAAAAACACATGGCAGAAATAAATATACCATTTTAAAGAAGTCTTGACAAGAAAAGCATTCCTTAAAATCAAAAGTTTCCTCAGTAGTCCAGGAAATATAAGCCATTCAGAAGGCAGTATCAGTCAAGATTTTGAGTCCCTCCACAATTTACTTCAGCATAACAATCATAGGTCAGAGTAGCCATTCTGAATTTAACATTTGCATTTAGCTTTAAATGCTTAATTTCACTACGTAATATTTCATCAGACTATTTTTCTTTCATTTTATTTTGAGAATGGAATTTATAATGACTTTTCTGGTAACTGATGAAGGTATAATCACCTTACCTGCTTTCCCAGACATAATATGCAAGGTTTTGCAAGGTCAGTGACAGCAAATACAAGTTGTCACTTATGTGACGCTTTTAATGCAAATTAAAGGAATATTAAAAGGTCAGAAATCACAAAAAATATATCCCATTTGATCTTGAGGCAAACATTTGAGGATGCTACAAAAAGACAGGATGAAGTGCCCTTTAAAAACTATCAGTTTGATTTTGTGTACTCAAAGCATAAAATAATTGGTGCTTTAAGCTGGCACAAATGGCATCAGCAGCTGGTTGTACGTCATAAAATGACCAGGATTGTTGATACTATTCTTTTGTAAAGTAGGTAAACTCAGCTGGGGAAACTGAACTTTTCTTAGCAACTATACACATCTTCCCTTAATTCAAACTTCAGTGAAATAAAAATATCTAAAAATAAATTCTATCATTAATAGTACACAAGGTACGTACAGGAATATAAAAATATATACATAAAAACTGTATAAATATGCACAGTATACTGTCAATTGACTTGAATTCTCCAAATTGCAGCACTTACAGTACAACATCTCAAAGCCAGGAGGAGACAGAGGGAATATGCATGTCCTTTAATTATATGTAATGAAACTACAGTTTATTTCACAATTTTAACAATGAAATAAAAATGAACAAGTCATTGTAACTTGCTATAGCCCAGTACAGTAATTAAACTCATTTAAAGACCAACATAAGGGGACACCAAACGCTTCAGCTGGAATCGTAACAGAAAGACCTCAATTTTAATTGGAAATAATAATGAATCACATGTATAGATGCAGACAAGATCACAGCACCCAATAAAAAAGCAGGTCAAAAAAGAGGAAAAACAGAAAATAAGGAGAAAGGGCATGACTGACAAGAGTATAAATCCCATCATATAGTCACAGGAAGCCGTGTGAATCAAAGGGAAGTGTCCTTTAAAAATTAATTAAATAAAAACAACCTATACTGGGAAACCCACAATCTGGTATCAGTCCCTCACACCAAGGTCAAAAGAATTACAATATTTATAAAGAACCAAGAATACTTAAATCATATGTCATAACCAAGACAGATGTCCCAAATATCGACTGAAGGGTAAAGTTCCCATCATTTTTTTTTTGGTACATTCACCAAAAATTGAATGGGAAAATTCAGAAGGGAGGAATCTCTTGCAGTGTGCTATGTAATCTAGACTACAGAATATTATGGCATTCTTGGCACATTGGCCACATTTGAGTGTTTTTAAAATTTATGGCCCATTTAGTCAGTGAGAGGAAACTAGCACAGCTTTGCCAACTGCTAACAGAAAATAAGACTTCCTTTCTTCCTTTGAAGATACAAACCTGCTGTATCTTTAGGGAAAAAATGCAAAGCAATCTCAAGCTCAAGAAGCAATCACTGACCTTTGCATTTTGCTGATTGATCTGAACCTTAACTCGGACAGCTGTCACCTTTTTTGCATTCTCAGAAAAACCACCAGGGAGCTACTTTTTACCAGCTAATATGGAATTGTAAAAGAGAATGTCACATTCTCCGAAGGAGGAATGACATTTTTTATATTTACATACTGCAAAAAAACGAGGCAGGGTTTTCTTCCTCAGTGGCAACGCTTTATGTTATTTTTTATAATTTGACTGAGATTTGAAAACCTGAGTGTGCAAATGCTGTGTATCATGGCAACCTTGCCTCTCACCTGAATCCTCAGCAACTCCTGACAGGTACTACTGCACCTCAAAATTATAGATCTACTGGAAGTAATTCATCCCACTATGTAAGTTACCTCAAAATAAAGGATTACTGCCCTGATGGAGTACAATAAAGCACTTTTCAATGACTTATAATGACTGGCATGTGAATATCACCAACCATAACAGATGGAGGGCGAACCACTTTTTCAATACTAAGCCTTTGAGGCATCCATTTTCGTATTTTCAGAAGTTAAATAAGACCTCATAATGAATCTATATCTAACCATTTGAACAAAAAGCAGACTAGCTGTTTGAAATATTCATTTAAATGCTTCATTATCACAAACTGTCATGAGCACCTTAAAAATCCCTTCTAAAAATATTGCCAACAAGGACTATGTGACACTGAAGTAACCTTGAATTTAACATGTAGAGTATGTCCTTTCTTAATGAAAACTATTTGACAGGTGTATTAAGACCTAAAAGATCACAGTTAAACAAAAGCTACTTTTTGATATCCATGAAAAACTTTGATATTACTTCACCAAAAGCAATCTATGGCATAAAACTTTTGAATATGTTACTTTAATAGAGAAAACTTAGATTTCCTATCTAAAGCAGCTTATCCTTGGACAAAACTACAGAGACTTAAACATAAAACCAAATAACCAAATTCTCTCCCAGGCATATTTCAATTAAGAGTATTAATGAGTGTCTTAAATTCAGCTAATCAATTTTGGTCTTAAGAGACTGGCAACTTGAAAGGAAAATGGTCAAAAGAAAATTCCTCACGAGGAAACCTTCTCAAATTTCCCTAGGTTAGGGGTACAGTAAGATGCAATTTCCCTGGGTTAACAGAACCTTTAACCTTAAAATAGTCCTTTGCCTTTTTGCTATGCTCCCTATGTATGACCCCATCAAGGTCAGTCAGACCACGGCCTCCTTCCCTCCACATCTCACAAATCCATGTTGGATTTTGCAGCCATCTCTCCCTTGACTGAAAGCAAAGAAGGAAATAATGAGAGACAATGATGTGATCACGTAATTAAAGACTGTGTAAACGGAGGCAAATGGCAGGGGGATTACTCTAAATCAGCTGGGCATTTTAAACATCTACATTTCAGCAGCCCAAAAATGTGACTTTATACTCACCACATTATCAGCTACACATCTCAATGGAAAAAGTTTCTCTTGCAGACATTAAGTTGGTAATTGCAACCAAAAAAACAAATGGATCTGTGCTCAAATGAACATCAAAAACCTGAAACTATATGTTCCTCGTCTTTCACACAGATAGTTCTTGGCTATGTGCTAATCAGTCTGCCTTAGTATAAGATTTACTCATAAGTTTTCCGTAAAATTCAGAGCACATAACTAGTAAATAAATGAAAACTGCAGAGCAATTGCCATATCAATATTTCAAACTCTGGTTTTCTAAGTTCTCATTGAAAACCTGTCACCACAGAGGCTGCAGAAGCACAAATGACAGGTGGACCCCACTGGGGGGAAAAAAAAAAAAGGAAAAAACACAAAAAAACCCAAACAACATGACATTGCTTCATGCAAAATATAATCCCCAATCAGGTACCCTGATATTATTTTTTTTTTAAGTTTCCAGACAGCTGATCTTGTTCCTTTAAGCAATGAAGCTTCCCATGATGGCTGGAGTAACGGTACTTTGAATTGTTTCCCTTGACCAGAAAGTATTCCCAAAAACGAGCATATTCAACTGAAAAGGACCAGGAGAGACAAGTCATTGCTTTTCCAAAGATTCAAATATGTTATTTTCTTGAGTCATATCAAAACCTTTATTGGCCTACTATTGTAGAATCATAGAAGGATTTGGGTTGGAAGGGACCCTTACAGATCATCCACTCCAACCCTCCTGCAACAAGCAGGGACATCTTCAACCACACTGGGTTGCTCAGAGGCCCACCCATCACCTTGTCAAACACTCTGACCATGCATTGAAAGTACAAGTCTGATATTGCAGCCTAAACCTGGGAATGCAAATGAAGGATGGTAAGAAGCTTCTAAGGGCAGGTAATAAACCAGTTTTACTCCTGATGGCATCAAACTGCTTCTTCAGACAGTCAAAGGTCTGATGACCAGCGGATTGCTACAAAGAAGTTGAAAAGCTTTTCTTATGTTTTGAAAGCTAACCCACCTCAGATTAGTTTCCTTATGCTCTGTGAACTTATCAACTAAATGAGAGCACAAGGGGCGATGAAAAACTGTTGAAAACAAAAATAAACTTGCAACCTTTGACAATCAAAGGTTTGGAGAAGTGCTCTTGCAGGAAGATACTTTTTAACAGAAATGTTCCATACAGAAAAAAAATGAATGGAATGAAACATACAGAGCAAATCCTTCAGCAACAGTTTGTCCTGATGCTGAAAATCAGACTTTTAAAGAAATTAAATACAAGTATTTAACAAAAAGCTCTACAGAAGTTGACATTTTGTAGATGAATTAGTCCTTGACTGGTCTGTTGTGGATTCATTAGTCTAAATTATGTCTTTTGTATTCACATAAGGGTAAAAACTCCATGATATTCATGGACGAACCATAACTAGGTCAGAAGCTGCCTGAAATCACAAGTGTTTTGCTGAAAAAGTTCCTGCAAAACAATGAGACTTCTTTCACACAGAAAGAAGTTGTGCTGGGGAAAAGAAAAAAAATAAGAATTCTGTATAAACCCTGTGTTTTTAAGGTATTCATAAAGCCAAATCCACCTCAAAACAAATGGAAATTAGGCACCTAAAATACCTTCAAGCACTAACTGATATTTCAGTAGCTAAAATAGGGATAACATAAAACACTAGCACATTACCCTCCAACAAATAAAACTGAAAACTGAACCTGCACTCTTTAACAAGACTTATATTGGATGAGTCAATCACTGCTCACAAGATTTTTTATTTCCTTCTGGGAAGACTGCAGTGGAAAGAGAAGGATATTAAGTCACATAAGATTGTTAGGGCTCAGTATTCTTTATACTGTGTCTCAGTAACATCCTCATACTCAGAGGGGAAAATGTGTAAGTGTACCAGACATTAAAATAATAATGCATAATAAAGCAATCTTGCTATGGACCAACTGGAAAAACCTACAACACTGACAGAAAAATGAGTTGGAAACACCACAGATGACTTCAGAGCTTTTCACACTTGCATTGATGGATTAAACTACCAAGGGCTGAAGAGATGGAACAGACCCTCTCCTGACTCTTGCATTACCTCCTGGAAGAGAGACACAAGTTTTCCAAACAACTAGCATATACATAGTCAACCTTCCAATATTAGGAAATACTGGAAATGGATGTCAGGAAACATTAGAAATGTCAGCATTAGTAAAGTTTTTGATACGAAGGCTTAGAATGGAAAAAGATTTCTCAGTGCATGATATTACTCAAAGAGCTAAAACAGGAACAAGGAACTCCCACTGCAAAACATGAGAAAACAGTGACTATATGGATGAGAGGAACAAGTAGGAGAGGAATAAAAAATTATTTCAAAAGATTGTGAAATCTGGTTTGGGCTTACTAGTAATAGTTCCTTAAAAAGTGAAGGAAGAAGTGCAGCTGAGGTGTTTAGCTTGCTGTGTTTTGGATGGGAACTGGTTACATGGAACCCTTCTTGCTCTGCAGGCTGGCTCCCTCACCAATACTTATCACAAAGAGATCAGCCAAGACAAAACACTGAGCAGCAGCTGAAAGAAATTCGATTGCATCTAATTGTGATTGACAAGACAATTTCAGGGAAAAAAAAAAAGGAATCTGCTCCAAGAAAACAACTTTGAAATATTTGAGATTCCCGTTAAAGGGACAGCCTACACATTAAAGTAGAAAAGCTGTTTTGCTCTGCACTGTATCAGTGAAGCTGCTCCTCTTTTTAGTGGGTGTCTGTTTAAAAAGCTTTGTTACTTATAAAGCTGCTCATACAACATCAAATTTCTACCCCATGTTTTACTTCAGCTTGACAGAGATATGGTTTCTGGAATAACAAAAATTCAGAGTCACTACAAAAGTAGGAGGTACTATTTAGGAGGCAACACGAAGAGAGGAGGAAATATGGAACACACCATCAGTGAGGAGGTGTACCCTTTATAATCTGGGCACACGGCAAAGCAATGTTTGGGACTAACCTGGGACTTCAGTAAAATGCTTTAGAAAATTAAAAATATGCTTTTCCATTATAGGCGATGAATTAATTATTTATATAATCATCAATTATGAAAGGGTATATTGATTGCCTTGTGCAAATAGATGTTAGATAAAGCAAAAAATTCCTACTATTTCTTCTCCTTTTAGTTAATGGAACAAAGAATCAACACCATCCTGCTGGCTGTACTGGTTTCAGTGCAATTAAAACAAAAAGTTTAGTATAATTAAGACACCTCAGTCTTCTGAGAAGAAGAAACTTCTACCATCTAAAACCACAAAGAAAACCACAACTGAAGAAACTTCCTAATCAGATTTTCCCCCATCTCCCAGAGCATTAGATCACAGCACCTTCATCAGTCAGGAAAAGCCATTAAAGAGTCTGCAACAACCAAGATCAAAAAACTGTAGTTTTGTTGTGAGCAGCTTACTGTGAAAGTGCAAGTGCTCCTGCAACAGCCCACACAGGCATCAATAGCTCTCTGCAATGAATGTCAATTAAAAAGGCAGATGCAGAAAGCAAATGTAGAACTGCTTAAATGAATAACTGCTAACATAGTGAAGCTAAAATGATGGAAAATTAATGATTCTATTCCTTTAAAAAATAAGGGAATTACAGGAGCAGTTCTTCATCTCAAAAGGTCAGTTTAGCTTTTCCATTTTTTGTTATTTCTCTTTCCTCCTCAGAACTGACTGCCACACACTCACTGCTGACATGCAGCAGGCTATTAATACACAGAAACCCTATTATTGTGGTGGCACCCGACAGCATCACTATCCTTAACGTGCTACAAGGGTTTCCATCAGAAGCCTTGGCAGATTTAAAGTGATTTTTCAGGAATTTGGCCTTCACTCCTGGAATTACAAAGACAAACTTAACAAGTTGAAATGCCTGCTCCCCGACACTTCAGACTTTGTATAGACAGAACTACTTCTGACATCTGAGAAAAATCCCCTGAATAGAACCGCAGGATTTGGCTAATTGTAACTAGAGGTGCCTCTCTGGCTTCCTGGACACTGGCCTGTAAAATCCTATTTTCCAGCAGCTTATAAAACTTAAATCATCAAAGCTGCCATTTTCCATGCTGGAGTACCTGCTGCAGGCTGGTTTCTGTCCCCAGTAGCTCAGGTTTAAAGAAAAATGATTCTTCCATGTCGAAAAGTGAGGTGCACAAAGCTTTTCCCTGTGTCTCAAGCGGAGGAGGCTTCACCTCTTCACAGCTTCCTATGTGTGAACACACTGAGCATACATCAGTCTCAAAGGGCAAATAAGTCTACATACAGCAACACTGATATTTGGGGCAGAGAACAAGACTTTTCTTGCCTTTAGTGACACCTCCTAGCAGGAGATACTATACCTTCCAGCTAAGAGACAGCAATTTATATCTAAAAAGGGAAAAGCCCTGGCTGGAAAACAAAGAAATAGGCTATTTTTGTTCATCCTCTTCTTCCATATGCATTATAAAACAGTTTTTAATTACATAATCACATATTTTCTACAGGACCTGTGAATAATTCATTCCATAGACTGTACTCTGGGAATGAATCAAGAGAAAGCAGTGGACTATTATCTACAGGACTCCTACCTCATTTGTTGCTAAAGCTGGATGATGAATGAGTCAAGGAATTGTAGAGGGGAAGAAAACCCTAGTCTCATAGCTAATACATTTATTAATTTTAAAAGCTATTTTGGGGGTTGTGTGTTTCTTGGGGGATGGGAGAGTTAAGAAGCATTTCACTTACCTAGAGTTCTGTTTATTAATTTGTCTAGAAATTCATCTCTACTTCTGTAGAGATGAATCTAAAATAATAGATTACTTTAAATCCATGAGTCTCTTCCTCAGGGTCAACATGTAACCCATGTTATTAAAATAAATTGAAGAAAGGAGTAGGACTGTGCATATTAGCAAGCACCAACCACCAATGAGAAAAAACAGACTTCAGGACTAGCAAGACTTATGCAGAGGAAGATGCATGGACTCAGGTGCTGGCATATTCTTATCCCTCACAGCCCAGCTACTGAGCTGTAAGAGTAAATGAACTGACACATGGCAGTCAGAAACCACACCTGTCCTTTCCTTTGTTCAGGAATACAGCCTGCTCACAACAGCCACAGATTTGTGCTGCCATCTGTGTTTAAGACACCTCTTAGTGGATTTCATTAAAAATATCATCTCTGTAGTTGGGAAGCACAAAGAACAAGCTCATCACTCCAGCTGCACTGCTACAGCAGTATGACTGTATGAATGAAGGCTATGCTCAGTTGCCAATTAAGACATGAAGTCAGGCTCACAACAGTGCACTCAAAGCTATCAGAATCATGCAGTGGTAAGCTCCTAAACATACTGCTAAAAACACCAGCAGAATAAACCGGTTCTGGTATTTCATATGCAACACATATTGTCATTACAAACAGCTCCTTTGTAAGGCACTCAAGGTAAAACACAAGTTAGTCTAAACTGTTGATGCTGGAATGTTTCTTACCGCTCCCATAGCCAAGAAAGAGACATTTATGTTCTGCCTTTCTCTTTCTCACTACTTCTCTGCTGATCCTTTAGAAGAAATAGTTTTCAGGGTGTATTTCTTCTACTGGTTTTCTACAGGTTAAATCAGGAGCTTCCACTGCTTTCAATTTAGATCCCCTTCCTGCCACAAGAAAATTAACAGAAAAGCAGACCAAACGTCCAGGAGGAATTGTTGAACAAGTGGCATCTGAGCTGTAGAAAGGATTTCAAAAGCACCTCACTCTGTCTGACTCCCTTTTATTTGAAAACCGCCTCCAAGCCCTACAGATGGATTAAAGCTAAGCATGGCCTGGATAGTCTACAAATGCACGGCCCCAGTTGTAAGGAAGATGCCGGTGAAATACTTGGGAGTATGGTTATTCCTAAACACTGGAGGGCCTGTTTTGGAACGCACAGCTTGGATCAACCAAACTATTCCACCCCTGGCTTAATCTGTGGTTGGTGAGCTCAGAAATTGCAGCCCCAGCTGTGCTTCTCTGATGGTCCAGGTGGTTTCAAGTGGGAAAAATAGTTTCAAACTGAAATAAAAAACAATCAGTAGCATTAGGCATCTCTGGATCACAACTTTGTAGCAGAAACTGAAAGTTAAAAGTGGTCAGTCTACCACAGAGGCATCGCAAGCAGCGGTAGTGTCTGTAAGAGAGATAGGAGGTTTCCTAATCAGGTGAACACAGGTGGCAGAAAGACTTGAAAGCAGACAACTATTTCTTTTGAAATCTACTTTTGACTGCTGCACTCAGCATTCCCCAGGTGGCTGGGTGACTGTTTCTATTACGAAAAGAGCTAAAGTAGATCAGTAGCACCAGTTCCCAATTTAGTAGTTTTATTGGTCCTCTGACAACAGCAAGCCAAGGCTGAGAGCAGACAAAGCACTGAAAAATCACTGGTGAGTGAAGAGCAGCAAGAGCTGCTCCTCTGAAGAAAAAGCAATTTGTATCTCAGGACAACCATATGACCCCTTAAAAGTTTCTGTCTGCTTTTATAGAAAATTCTCTCAGTTGTGTTTTCTTTCTTCTCAGTTTGCACTCACCTAGGCACGCTTACCACACTGAAGTAAGGGGGATGATCAGGAAAAGTAATAATCATCACTTAATAATGGTATCTGTTCTATGATACAGTATGAAAAAAACAATGTCTATTTTAAGGTAAAGCAAATCATGTTGGGATGATCTCTGTCCAAACTCAAATGTCAAAGGAGAAATCTTCTGACTAGAAGGGATGCTGTTATAAACTACAACCACTGCCTGTAACTGCTACATTTGGGAAATAAATACATAATGCGTAAGGCCAGGTATAAGAAAACAAACCCTAATAAAACCGAGAGCAAAACTTGATATTACTTGGCATGGCTCAGGAGGCAGGAGCTGTGAGTAAATACTGTACCAGGATTGAGAACGATAAATATTCCCTTGTTATCAGAGAGCTTTCTCAAAAAGAGATGGAAAAAACCCAGTACACTTATTAAATTTTAATGTACTGAAACTCAATTATAAATCTACAGAAGTGATTAATCAAGAGAAAAATGTTAAAAGAAACAGTTATAAATAGAAACTGCATATCATTGCCACCGGCTTTTCAACTGCGAGATCCATTGAAAATGAAAGCAAATAGCAGAAGTGGCCTGGTTAAAGATCTCTATGTCCAGAAGCTTTTTTGCTTTCTCAACTACATTACCTGGTCAAATAAAAGATAGTCTCTTTCAGAAACTGTTCTTTTCTATCCCTAAATTATCAAAGCTACAATGAAGTTAAGAAAATAAATATGTTTTAAAGGCTTTAGCTAAATTTGTCAAATATTTGAGCTACACTGTCATTTGAAAAGGAGAGTTTAAAAAGATACCGACAAACAATTGCAATAATTCTGAATGCACATAATGATTTTACTGTGCATCTCACCCGTGAATTGTTGTTCAGAAGCATTTCTGTCAAAACAGTTACTCAGGCTCTCATAAACTTCTTTGAGTGGATCCAAAAAGCAATGAAAGTCAAGATATTGCAAATAATTTTTCCTTAAAATATCTGAATTAAATCTGAATTAAGCATGCAGAAAGACCTGATTTTTGTATCTGCAGTGACATCTAGTGCAAGAGCTCAGAACCACATTTGAACAGGCTTCTAGAGAAAGGGAAGCTATCTTCATTTACTGTGTGATTTCTGGCTAAGATAAACTCGAATAATTACATCAGCCCTTTTAAAACTTCCTTTATATCTTGTCTTCTGCACAACACTCACAAGCCATCTGAAGGGAGTCCCATTAAGAATAATATGTTAATAAGAGACTCCTGTGACAATATGAATGTCCTTCCTCACATGTGAATGGGCTTTCTTCCGTTTTGATAAATGTACATATAACATAATAGTTGGAGGGCAAACAATTGTTGAGAAAGCAGACATCCCTAGGAACAGAGTTGCTACTCTATTTATTCTATCAGCTTTGCCAAAAGAAAACAAATTCAGCAGCAACATCTGACTTAAATTCTTCCTACCAGCTCCATAACTGTGCAATCCTGTGTTAAGTTTGCAGTGATTCTTAAACCTCTTAAAAATTCAAGCAGAAGACGTAGCTTGTCGAATGGAAACAAAAACTGGAAGCATGCAATGAGAGCTGTCTAATACAGATGACAACAGAAGAAGTTATAAAATACCAAATAAGATTTGTTCAAGTCAAAGTACAGCTGTAACTCTCCCTTTAGAAGTACAGTTATGCTTCAAACACAGCCAACAACATTCTAACCAAAATGCAACACCAACATATCTAACTAGCAACAAGTCTAAAAAAATGATTTACTTACTGAAATATGAAAAAACCTTAGAAACAAGTGCTATTCCTGCCAAACATACAAATAAACACACATGCCAAAGCTTCAAATGAACAGTTTAAATACAGTATAATGCATACATTGTTTTATATATAAATGCACACCATTCCTGTAACTCCATTTTTAACATTTGACCTGTAAATAGAATCATTTTAGAAGCTGTGCTCGAAAGACATGTGCCCAGACATCTTTAAAATTCACATGCACTTTTTAAGGGCAGGATTAAAGCCTATACTGGTGTCTTTCCTAAAAACTTCATTATATGCAATTTTCTTATACCCAATTTACCCAGTGGTAAAATCACAGAATGGTTTGGGTTGGAAAGACCTTAAAGTTCATCTCGTTCCAACCCCCTTGCCATAGGCAGGGATACTTTCCACTAGACCAGGTTACTTACAAAAAACTACAAGTGTCAAGATTAATTTTCTTGTTTGTTGCATAATTTCATATAATTTATATATTTCTAAATTTAAAATAAAAAAGACAAAACAAAAACTGGCCATTCATTAGTGATCTGGGACAACTATATGAGGCATTAGGGTTCTAATGCTCTAATAATCTTACTATGGAACAGGCACAATCCCCACAATATATTCTTGGTTAGTAAAGACATCGAATGGGGACATGTCACAAGTAGTGGGTTTTGGACAAGAATCTCATGCCATGGTTATCATGCACTGTTATCATCACTGCTAGTGATGCAAGAAGCACTTTTAAAAAGTTCTACAGTTTGTTCTTCAGGAGCTTGCACAAATTTTCTTTCCTACATCCATCAAAAGCGGAAGAGAGTTTAGGTGAAAGCAGAAGGTGTTAACTGAGATCACTTCTCACCTTGAGGACTGAGCTTGTTAAAACGAAGACATGAAAGAATGAGGAAAACAAATGCTCATCGAAGGGCTACATACTAGGGTGGAACACAACCCAAGTGAGAAGAGGAAAAGGGGACAAGCCAGTCAGAGTTAACAGGTAGTAACAAAAAGGCATAAAACAGGAAAATGGTGATGTGTGCCCAGCCTTTCAAGCAGAAGGACCCAGATAATGCTGTTTAAATACCATTCAGCAACTGTGGTTTAAAGAATATCTGAAAATGCAAATAAATGTAGACAAATGCAGCATTTATATAGAACAGCACAAACAGCTCTTGACAGAGTTCACTATGGTATGCAAGCCATCAGGAAAAGGAAATTATTAAAATCAAAATCTATTCACTTCTGCCACCCTAATCAACACAATTGCTTTGAGGTTTGGTCTCCTGGTGTCTTTGCTGGGTACAGTCAAGATTCCTAAAGAAAGAAAATTCCCCTGCTTAGATGAGTATGTCCACCAAAATAACTCTTTGGTATTAGTCTGTATTTATTCATCATGGCAAGTTAAGGGTATTTCATTCCCCTCAAAAAGAGGCAAGATAGATGTAATGTTTGAAAATAAACATACAGTTTTTATTTCCGCAGGCAGGAACAACAATTCTTAAGGTATAAAAATGTACTTTTAAGCAGTAGTCAACCAAAGGGCACAAAAAGGATTAAATAAACAGTGTTCAATAAGATATTTACACACTATGGGGTAAAGAGCTGCAGCAGAATTAGTAGTATTGATGAAAGCGAGGCTGTGTCCCTAAATCCAACAGGACAAAGCCAGCTGAAGCAGTGACTAGTTAAACTACTGATCACAAGAATTAGATGCACATACACAAAAAAGACCCTGTCCTTTAATAGACTCTGAAGACAGATCTCTCTGCGTCCTTTGACATCAGTTGAGCACCAACACACAAAGCTAATGACATGATTAGAATCAAAAAGCAGGGTAAGGAAATAAAAGGGAACTCCAAATCTACGACAAACTAAAAATAAATAAAAAAGAGCATTTAAATACCTTTATTCTAGCTACAAATGACATACATCAAAAAGGCAAAAGCTAAAAGTCAAACAGATTTCTACACAAACAGAAAAGGGGAAAGGAAATTTAAAAGAAAGTTGGGAAGAAAAACCAGCAGAGAATTATATAAAGGAGTGTACATTTTAAAAAGATTAATATAAAGGCTGCTAAAGGTTAGAGAAAGAAATTGAAACATGCACAAAAGATGACAAAAATAAGGTGACTGCAAAAGAAAAAAGATCTCTAGAATGACAACACATGCAGTCAAATATAGCAGCTACATCAAAAGAGGTTTTGTACCAATTAAAGCCTGAAAGAAAGAGAAAAATTGAAAGTTGGATAGGTTAGCCTAACATCTTAGAAAGCATCCAAAGAAATTACAGACAAACAAAATCATACAAAAAGGACTAAATTAAGGAAAAGAGCAAACAGCTTTTTCCCCCTCCTCCTTTTCGGGAACGTGTACAGAAGAACATGAACCAAAGGCAAAAAAAAATCCATAGAAAGATTCAATGAGCTTGAGATGAAAGCCAAATCCTACAGTTAGGTGCTGAGGTTGCAAGACACCTGAGGGTAGAGAAGCAATGTAAAGCAGTGCTGTTTTGCAAGGTGCAATCCTTGGCTGACATCTGAGGAAATAACCCAAAGCCTGTGGGCTTAAAACCAAACACTATCACTTTGGGATTTTATGCAGTATTTTACCCAATGCTGAGGCCATTAGTCCACATATTTATTAACTTGATTAAGCATTAAAATATCCTCACTTTGACTGAAAGCAAGAATAGGGGACAGATTGTAATACTAGGTTAGTAAGGTTAGAGTGTCATGTTATATTGCAGTGAGGAGGTCAAGGACAAAAACAAACATCAGCACTGGAAGCAACATTTGTCACTTCAGGCAGATCAACAATGTCAAGAATCTGCCATGCTATGAATCCTTCATACAGAGTCAACACAAATTTAAAACCCTGATGTATACAGTGTTCTAATCTAATAAGAAAAACAGGAGAATCTGGGATTTAGGTTTGAGTTAACAGTAATTCACACTCCAAAGGAACCCAGACAATCATCCAGCAAAAGGGCTTCTTCCAAATGCATGAAAGAAAGGGAGCACACCATTGATACCACCATCATCAGCCCAAGATATGTCCAATCTGCCAACAGCATATATGGAGGATTATACAAGATTTTCACAGCTGCTAGTGGCCTTCAACCACTGTGCCTTCCCCAAAATCCAGAACTGACAACTTTTACAGATAGGAGAGATCAACATACTTAGTCTAAAGATGCATGGAAAATCAAAACTTCAGGTGAACTACATACAAATAAATGTCAAAGGAGATAAAAGCTACAAGCAGAAATAAGGAATAATGTCAGCTGTACACGTGGTACTGTGATGACTAAAATAACTAAATTTTAAGCTGCCAAATACTTTTTATCAAAAACTTGCATTCACACGGTATTTTCCGCTCCTTGGATAGTATTATCCATTCCCTGTGAATTATTTTCAAGGCAGCATTTAGATGCTGATGGTCTAATTTAAAACAAGGTTCAATATAACTGGCAAGGCTGAATAAGTTTGAGAAACATCTTCCCTGAAAAACAGTATGCATCATTTCTTTGTCAGGCATCTTTGCCTGATGAAAGCACTGTATTCAGTAAAAACCAGGTAACTTTTTCCAACAGTATCTGTTGATCTAGTAGAAAACACTAGCATGCTCTGTGAATCTTCCTGTTTTTTACAAGGCTATGCAAAATCCTTTCAATTATTTTGGATTTAAACACTATCACATTTTCCCATCAGCCCATGGGAGCAATTCAAAACCATGTGAAGTTTGATATTTAGAACTTAGTACAAAAAAAAAGCATAATTACATACAGTAATACAGATTCTGCTCTGTTCTCTATGCTATTAGTGCTTTATTTTTATTTTTAAGCATGGAGCCATTCAACTTATGTGGAAGTCAGATAAAAGACAGTGGTGAACTTAAAGAAAAAAATTAAAGAAATCAGAAAGTGAGACAAAAAATAAAAAGTTTTGTATCAGTGATAAGGAGAACCAAAAAATTACTTCCAAATCACACTATAAACAAGTTTATGTTCAGCAAATCATGAAAGCTTAAGCTCTGTTTTAGAAATTTTTAACACAACAGTTAACACATTTGGCAAAAAAAATTAGAAGTTGTGGGAATTATTCCTCTGGTGTGTGTGTGTATGCACACATGTGCTTGTACATGTGTATGGAATCATAAAATGGCCCACTAAAATATAACCTCAGACTATCACTTTAATCATGCACCAAATACCAATATAAAATTTTACCAGTACAATGGAAAATTTGTATCCACAATGCACCACATCCACTGAGTTACCCAACATAAGATAAAAGGTGATTATTCACAGGTCTTGTTGATACCACACAAATACCAAGGGCATAAGGGATCCACTTGTCCCTGCCCCAGGTTTTCTTCCTTTGTAACTCAATAAAAACATTCATTAGTTCAAAAATCTGTTAGAGAGAAGGTATTTTGCACTGTGGGGTCACTATGGGAAACAACAGAAAGAGCTGAGGCAAAGAAAATGAGTTAGAACAAGAACTTTTTTTTTAAGGGAAAACACTAAGACTAGTTCAAATGCCAAGATAAAATTTATTTATTTGCCTTACTTTCAGAATAACTTGAGTTTCATTCCACTTGTTTGTCCACTCCTTGGTCAGTTCTTGTACCTATGAAAGAAAAAACAAATACTGAAAAAAATCTCAAGTCCTTAATGCATTCTCACAGAAGAACTAAGTATTGGTGCAATTCTTAGAGAAGTTTAATACTTTAACATTTAGAACAACATTGTTGCTCCTGCAATAAGTTGCCATACCTACAAATACCTCTCCCTCAAAACACAAAATTCTTATTTACAGCATAAAATGTTTCATTCAGGGATGGCCACATCAAATAATGGGTTTTCAAAGAAATATGGAATTATTCCATGAAGTGCTTCAGCAGTCCTATGAAGTTCACTGCCACAGACTGATCCCCTAGGTATAACAGGACAGCTCCCTTCCTATGGCACAGGTAGGCATGTTCAGGCTAAACTCCCCTCCAGAGGATAGCATGCAGAGGAAGAGGCAGATCAGCAGCCTTCAGGAGAGAACCAGAGCAAAGTTTGCTGTAACTCAGAAACCACACACTTCATTGACATTAGCAACAGAAGTGAGAAGATGCTTGCACAAGCATTACAGACATTGGGAGCTCTGGGCATAGAATCATAAAATCATTTACGTTAGAGAAGACCTTAAGATCATCAAGTCCAACTGTTTAACCCAGCACTGCCAAGCCCACCACTAAACCACATCCCTCGTAAGGGCTACATCTACACATCTTTTACATACCCCTAGGGATGATGACTCAACGACTTCCCTGGGCAGCCTGTTACAACGTTTGACAATGAAGAAATTTTTCCTAATATGCCATCTAAGCCTCCACTGCGCTGCAACTTGAGGCTGCTTCCTCTTGTCCTATCACTTGTTAGCTGGGAGAAGACTGACTCCCACCTCCCCACAGCCTCCTTTCAGGGAGCTGTAGAGAGCAGTAAGTTTCCCCCCGAGCATCCTTTTCTTCAGGCTGAGCCTTCACAGCTCCCTCAGCCTCTCCTCATCAGACTGGTGCTCCAGACCTTTCACCAGCTTTGTCACTCTTCTCTGGACTCACTTCAGCACCTCAGCGTCCTTCCTGAGTTGAGGAGCTCAGAACTGGACACTGCACTCAAGGTGTGGCCTCCCCAGTGCCGAGTACAGGGGAAGAATCACTTCCCTAGTCCCACTGGCCACACTATTCCTGATACAGGCCAGGATGCCCTTGCTTGGCCCCCTGGGCACACTCTGGCTCATATTCAGCCACTGTTGATGAGCACCCCGAGGTCCTTTTCCGCTGGGCCATTTTCCACCCACTCTGCCCCCAGTCTGGAGAACTGCAGGGGGTTGTGGTCACTCAAGGCTAGGACACACACAGCACTTTGCCTTTAACCTCAGACCACTGGCCTCGGCCCTTTGCTCCCACCTGTCCCGATCCCTCTGCAGAGTATTCCTACCCTCCAGCACATCAACACTCCCACCCAACCCAGTGTAGTCTGCAAACTCTCTGAGGGTACACTCGATCCTCTTGTCCAAACCATTGATAAAGATACAAAACAGGACTGGACCCAAAACTGAGCCCTGGGCAACACCACTGGTGACTGGCCGCCAAATGTATTTAACTCCATTCACCACAACTCTAGCAAACAGTGCACCCATGAAAGCCCTGAGCAGACAGTTCCTCCACAGAATCACAGGCTTTAGTAAAGTCCAGGTAAAGAATACCCACAGCCTTTCCCTCATGCACTAGGCAGGTCATCTTGGCATAGAAGGAGATGAGGTTGGTCAAGCAGGACCTCCTTTCTTAAACCCGGCTGACTGGGCCTGATTCCCCTGGTTGTTCTGCATATGCTGAGTGATGGCGCTCAAGATGACCTGCTCCATGACCTTCCCCCGAACTGAGATCAGGCTGACAGAATGCTTAAGATTTGTCCTTCCTTTCATACTCATCCCGTTGTCCATCTCATAAGTTAACTTTCAACTGTTTTTTAACTGTAGAAAAAAAGAAATCTTCAATCCAGTTGCTCCAAACATCTCCACATTTGCCACCTTCCTACTTTGCTGTGTCTTTGCAGATGAACTGCAAACTAATCCATGAGAACTACAGAAACTTCACTCATCTCTACCTGTATCTGACGATTTCAACAAAGACAAGTAAGCACACCTTTTCAACACACTATCATCATTCATAGTGTTGCTAATTGGAATGTTAAAACAGAATAAATTTTATAAGATTAAATAAAAACATGAAGATCTACCATAGGTCTATTCACCATACCAGAACAATTTGTATTGCTCAGAAACATTTCATTTTTAATTTCATTTTAAAAATGAAACATTTTTAAATTAAACAATTTGAAATCATTCTTGTAAAAGGAAGATCAACTCATTAAAGAAAGCCACCATATACTTGTGAGATAATTTAAATATGGTGATAAAGTCTTTAGATCTGTATAAACAAATTAATTATTGCACTCATTCAATCATAAAAAGCCATAACCATTGCAATACCCTCTAAGAATTTTCAGTAATTATGTCTGTTGTAATTATCATGAATAGTAATCCCATAACCTTTTAATGAGGCTGACAAAAGATAATAAAATATGCTCAATATACTCCCCACACAGAGATGCCAACACTTCTGAGCAAGACAAGTTGTGATTACTGTAAAAGCATGAATAATATGCTCTAATTAGCATACAGTCAGCAGTTTATATTCCTCAGCTAATCTTAGAGAAAAGCTTTTCATTTGTACTCAAAAATAAAACTAAGGATATAAATAAAACGGGATTCCCAAAGCAAGGGAATTCCCAAAGCATTCTCTAACCCTAAAGGACCAAGCAGCACCACGGTAAACCTTACCATTTAAACCAGCTAAGAAGTGCCTATTTTTTAAAGGCATCATATCTACATTTGACTGGCATCTTGTTGACAATATTCAGAATTAAATCTTTGCTGCCATATAGCTGATTAGTTCTAAATATCTTCCTCTTGCCTCTTCCAAAGTCTGACCAACACTATTTTTTTTTAAACCAGTTAGCAGTAGCTTTAAATGAGAGCACCATTACATTGATACTCTTTTGAGTTATCTAAACTGTCTGGGAACTTTTTTCCAGCCTCTACACTTGCCTGGATTATTGAAACAATTTGGTGCGAAGCACACTTCAAAGTGCACCTAGATCTCAGACCCTCTTTAAAAAAGACATCTAATTAGGCACTGAACATATTTGTACATGCCAGATTTAAATACTGAAATTTTCTAAAACCCCACAAGTTATTAATTACTTGAAAGCATAGAAGAGTTGATTATTTTCCCCATGAATCTTTACTAGCTTTTCTACACACTGAATATTTTGTAACTTGTTACTTATTACTGTGATTTAGTAGCTTTTCCCTCTCTAGTCTATCTACAAATGTACTTGTTTAGTAAGACAAGCCGGCCTGGGAAAAAGTCTTTTCATGAAATAGAACTGGTATATAAATATCAAAGACATACTTTGTGCTTAGATATAATGTTATATTAGTAGGATAACAAAATTACAAGTTCCCACACTTTTTTTTTTTTTTTTTGGAAGCATCAAGACAATACTGTTTGATGGGACAAAACTTAGTTGTGCATAAAAAGAATCTTGAAAATTACCAACATTCCTACATCCAAACTGCCAGTTTTTCCTTTTTTTTTATTGTTTAAAAACTGTTTTATGAAATTATAACTCACCCTTGCTTCATTCTGTTGGAGCTTTTCTTCCATACTTAAAGCTGTCGGAGAATCCAAGAGTGCAATCTAAAATTGTAAAAAGTAAACATCAAGTCAAAATGAAAGAAAAATAACAATTTCAGGGGGAATAAAGTGAAATGCAATTCTTCAACTTTTTTTAATTCTATAGCATAAAATCTTTTAAAATTTAACATACTTCATTTCACCTTGAAATACTGTAAATAGAACAATCAAAATCTTGTCAAAGCAGATATTTCAAATACAAATTGGTCTGAGAGTACTATTTTTACTCACTGTGTACACTCATGGTCACACACATGAAGACACTGAAATCAGACACACATTTATAACATGTAACTCCTGATACATCTTTCTTTATATTTCTGGTAACTCCTGATACATCTTTCTTTATATTTCTGTTAAACATGGAAATTTATTATGCATTAAAAGTTAACCACTTTGCTGTAATATGTATGTGTATTGCTTATCTTTAGTAACTATATATTAAGGTAATTGGCCTTAAAAGAGGGAAAACTACTGTACAACACACACACACCCAAGCAGTAGTCATTGTTATGTGACTCTCTACACTGAATCCAGCACTACATTTTGGTAATCAGTATCTTCAGGTCTATAGAAGTATTTGATATATAGCATTCTGGGAATACAAAGGAAAACCACAAAAGAAATTATACGGAGATTTATATTCTACTGTGCATATATAACACACCACTTGCTGTTTTATCAACCATCACAAATTCAATTAAGTTAAGCAAGTTCTCTGTTGTCTCCCACACAGCCATCTATCACATCCTACCACTGAACCAGATTTATTTTGTGACATCCACTGTTTTACAGCTTGAAACTAGGTCAAAGCATTAAATCTTCAAAGGGGTCCATGTTACATCTACTTTGCTAACTCTAAATCAAACCATAATTTGAAAATAAATTAACTTTCCTCTCCTAAAAATATGGGAGAAACTTATGTATAATCAAGTAATTGAGCTCCATCAAAAATTTTCTAACTGTTTATAACAGAGCAGAGTTCTCTGCTTCAATCATCTACAATACCTATTTCTGCTTCCAACTGTGGTCCCATCCCCTTCTTCAGCAAATGTTTTATAGCACAAAATCCAGCTGAAGTATTAGTTTTTATTAAAAAAAGTCCATGCTGAACTGACATTTCACATTGTACAGCCCTCTGAAATAGAATTAGGTTGGTAAGTTCGGTTTCACCTTCCTGGGAACACAGGAGAAACTAAACCTAACTGAGCCTGTGCAGCAAATGTCTATAGCAGATTATACTGACAGAGCAAAAAAAGAAAGCCATGCAAAAGGGAAGCACAGAATGATTTGTGTTTTCTTACACTATTTTTACCTATTCAGCACGTTATGTGCCTTCTAATGGACTCTGCAGCCAAACACAAATAAAACGTATTGTTCAAACCCATCCATACTCCTACATTTTTATATTTATGCATCTTAAATACTTGAAACCTTCTATTTATTTTAAGACACTACATAAAGTACATCTTCAGTTCATCAAGTTAGACCCAGGAAATATGTCCCAGCTCAGTCCCCTTATGCTGTGGTGACTACCTGTTCCACAGCACACTGCAATCAAGGTCTGATTATACCAAGAGAAACCTAAAATCTTTGGGATGACAATTCTTCCCTCCTTATATTGAAAGAGGTAATCTGCTGGCCAGATGGAAACTGATTCAATCAGGAAAATAATATTCATTCATAGCCTCATGGAGCTTGTTTACTCAAATCAATATAATGAAAGATAATTATGCCATTACATTCTAGAAATAGATGTTATAACTCAAGGAAAATTACACATAAATTCTAAGTAAAGCTAACCTGATTCCCCTGAGCAAGCAGGGCTTTTAATCGGGCTATTTCAGCTCTCAGCTCACGGATCAGTTTGACGTTGGGATCCTCATTAATAGTAGGCTTGTTGATAATGTTTTTGGCTCTATTTGCATAGCGAAGTGTACTTAAAGTTTCACCGTAATTGACATCAGCAGGTGAAATAGCTGAGGAGATGAAATCAGAAACAGTTTATCCAGCACCATTATGTTTCATTTACTAAACTTAGTTTATATTTTAAAAGTCAAATAAACTTAATGTGGATGAAGAGACAGGAATAGACGATTAACCAGTATGGCTACAACCTGTTCCAACTCTGCATCCAACTCCACTGCTTTCATGTCACTGTAACTGCATAAGTAAACGCTGTATGAGATTAGAGTGTTAGAATAATCAGGTCTAACAATCAAGTGTTGCAAAGAAATCTTGCTGTCAATCTACTGAACATTTACATATCTCTGGTAAGCATAAATGTCCTGTATGAATACTTCACAGGCTTTTCTTTTTTTTACAATAGCAATGCGAAAAATGTTTAGTATTTTAAAAGTACCGACATAATCATTGAATGGAAAAGACATTTCAGGTAAAACACAGTAGGTTGAGTCCTTTTAAAGGGAAATTAAACAGAAAACAGACATGAAAGCCAAGAGCTTCTATAATTTACAAACCTAGCTGTTCTGCAGGCATCTGGCAGCATACAGAACAGTTAACTAACATCAAGAGAAACAAATACTATTTTTACAAGCAACCCAACCAGGAAAAACAACAGACTTTAAATGAAAGTACAAATGCTATCCTTCCCTAATTTTCCTAACAATATATAGGGTATTCCCAATTAAAAAGATAATGACTACATCCAAAAACATGCAAAAACATGGAAGTGAACACCATCCAGAAATGATGAGGGACCAGAAATCTTAATGATCAAACTGAACAAGAGACCCAGAGAATCGGGCAATGAAAACACCTGAAAAAATAATCAAGTAACTAAAATATTCTGTCCTTTCTCATTCTCTCAACAGTAATAAATATTCTTTTTGTCACAGAGACTCCCTGAATTATGGGAGATGCACCTGTCAACAGACTACATTTCCACTAGCTCACACTATCACTTCCCTGCTTTATCTACTGTCTCCTCTCCACTATTCAATTATTCTCTTTCTGGAAGGATGTTGCAATATGTTATAGAAATACTACAAATCAGAATCACATGTATTTTTATAACAGCCTTTTCTACAGTTTGAAATGATCTTCCTGCATGTTTTTGTGCTTAGTTACAGAAAAGGCAGGCCAAACTTATCCAGACAGCTTGTCAGGCTCTATTAGGCAATTCGGTGACATTACCAGTGGAGTTACTGCTGGAGAAAAGACCAACCATCAGGGCTCTGCCTCACAGAGGCATCTCTAATAGATGGGGAAGCAGCTGAAAAAGAAGCTGTGCACTGTAATCATTAGTACAGGCACTGAAAGCTCACTGTGTTTCTAAAACTTCTCTTCCCAATCCCTCTGTCAAAAAAAAAAAAAGTTACTCAACCATGTAACTGCAAAAAAAGCATCAAGAAGAAAGTTGCCAGCACTGCATTTCTTAAACAGCCAGAAAGGCATAGCTGAGTCTGGTCCAGATCTTCTGTTGGCACTACTATGATTAGCCTGAGGAAAAGAAGTTGCAAGGACTCCAAAAACATCCCCAAAGTCATGCAACAAGGATGACTACCCAGAGAATTTTACTGTAGCAAAGTGACTGAAGAACCAGAATTCGATGTGATGTATTTTATTCCCTCATTTCTGCTCTCCTACCATTCCCCAAAAGAGGACTGCATCAGCTGAGACCATGTTTCACTTGAGCAGGAAAGACTGAGAGAAGTTTCAGAGCTGCTCTTCTCTTCACACCCAGGGGCATCAGGACAAACTTGGCAAGTGGTCCCACGGGAACCTAATGAGGTAAAAGTCCAAGTGCAAGGTGCTGCACCTGAGTCAGGGCAATCCCAGATATGAGTACAGACTGAGAAGAACTCATTGGGAGGAGCCCTGTGGAGAAGGACTTGGGGATTTCTTTGTGGTGGATGAAAAGCTGGACATGAGCTGCCATTCTGTGCTTGCAGCCCAGAAAGCCAACTGCATCCTCGGTTGCATCAAAAGCAGTGTGGACAGCAGGTTGAGGAAGGTGATTCTCTCCCTCTACTCTGCCCTTGTGAGACCACATCTACAGCGCTGCACCCAACGCTGGGGTCCTCAGCACAAGAAGATGTTGACCTGTTGGACTGGGTGCAGACAAGAGCCACGGAGCTGATTAGAAGGATGGAACACCTCTGCTATGGAGAGAGACTGAGAGAGCTGGGGTTGTTCAGTCTGGAGAAGAGAAGTCTCCACACAGACTCCACTGCAACCTTCCAGTACTTAAAGGCGGCTTATAAAAAAGGGGGAAAGCGACTTCTTACACAAGCAGACAGGACAAGGGGGAACAGTTTTACACCAAAAGAGGCTGCCCAGAGAAGCTGTGGATGCCCCATCCTGGAAGTGTTCAAGGCCAGGTTGGATGGGGCTCTGAGCATCCTGGTCTAGTGGAAGGTGTCCCTGCCCATGGCAGGAGGGGTGGAACTAGACTACCTTTAAAATCTATTCCAACACAAACCATTCCACAATCTCCAACATCCAAAATCCTCTCCTGCCCTCAAACATCCTCCTGGTTTCACTTGGGGTTTTTGGGAATGTAATTCCCATTCCAATTTGTTGACAAACCTGCAGTACACATGCCATAGGTTGGGTTTTAAGCCACGTGATCCTTACAGAGCGTCCTACAGGTAAAAATGAAACACTAAGAGAAGTTTGCAAGATGACTGATCATAAATAACTAAATTTAGGCAAAACGTTAAAACACTGTGTGCATTCAGTAGGGTAAATAAAAATGACAGTCTTCCCCACAGAATGTCAGAACAGGTTGTTTCTGCTACTAATGCAACAAAAAGCAACAGTTTGGAACAGCAAACTGATTCACAAATTAGTACTGACTGGATGCACAAAGCCTTACACTCTAAAGAGTGTAATTAATGACAGTGTTACTAGAAAGCTCAGAAAGAAAGAAACCATTAATATGTACAAACAATGTTCTGCCTTAAGAAAACATCTGGAATCCAAATATTTACAGCCACTCCTATTAAGTGCAAACTGTTTAGAATGCAAAAAAAGTAATTTAAAAACACTTACTGGCAATCATTATAGTTTTAGAGTTTCCTCCTAGGCTATCTTTTAACAGCCAAGTCAACACAGAGTCCCTATAAGGCACAAATACTTGTTTCTTCTTTGAAAGTGGATTTGTTGCATCCTGAGATAAATCAGCTGTGATGTGGAGGTAGGAAAAAAAAAAGTAATTATATATTTTCATTCATTTTCAAAACCAGTTTGTGTTAGGCCACTATTTGTGTAAGTAAATAAAAAAACTAAAAAACCCTCAAGACAGACAAGCACGAAAACTGGAGACTCACCTAAGGCAGAAATTACATTTCCAAGAGTAACTAGAGATTTGTTAATATTCCCTCCTTCCTTTAATCTAACCCCTGTGGCACCAGTAGCATCTGCTCTCTCACTTCCAGCAAGATCTACCAAATGAATCTTGCTAACAGTTTCACAAGGCATTTCAGAATCAAATTTAGCCTACAGAAAAAAAACAAAACAAAACAAACAAAGAAAAGTATGTTAAGCTATGAAATGCTGCAATTTTACTAAATCGAATTAAGTGGCCTTTTTCATGACACAACTGAATTTAACTTGTTTACAACAGCAGAGCTTCAGAAGACAGGTGTATCAGAGGTGCCAGAGAAAGGCATTTGACAATGAATTGCTGCATAACTCCCAAATTATTTCTTTAAATTGTAATATTTGCAACTTTCTAGCCACTTACAGACAAGCAGTGACACTGAGCTGGAATTTACATGATGCACAGAGAAATTAACTCAGATTGCCCTGTTTCAAAGGTCCTTCTACTTTCATAGTACAAAAATAGAACAAAATCTTTTGCTGCCTGCCTCTCATGCTCTTCTGAAAGCTTTGCAATAAGCAACTCAGCAGTAGTGAACAGTGGGTGCATGGGAGTATGTGCGTGTGTTTTTGGGGGGAGACATGAAAAGTTCTGACAGGAGAGGGAACCACGTCTGTGCTGCCTCCTCTACATCCAGCAGGTTATCCATAAGCTGTCTAAAAAGCACATCCAAAAACAATGATGAAGAGCAGGAGTCATTAGAAAAGCAGTTTACTATGTATAAACGAAAACATCACTATGCTCGGAGGAAATGTATCAAATCTCTCCTGGGGGTTTTGTTTTGTTACCTGAGTGAAGTTGATTGTGAAAATGGCATGAGACCTGCTACTGACATCATTCATTCCAGTTGCAGCCGTTGTCCTATTTATATTTCCTGCTTCCATAAGTTCCTCTACATCAGTATAATTTTGCACTAAATGTTTAGACAAGTCTAAAGAAAAGCAGAGTGTTACAGTATGCTCACACATGCACTTGATTTTACTTTACAGAAGGATTCAAATGACCCTCACTACCGCAATGTACTGTTGCAATTAGTGTTTATTGTCATACTTGTTTGTCACTTACTGAAAGGAATGAGGGCTCATGTGAACAGTGGGCAACACACATTTACAGTAAATGAGAAAAAAATATGCAATCTTACTAAATTATATAGTACAATAACATGAGCATAATCCCACAAGAGACATGAACCTTCTCTGGTAGAGAACAGAATCAGATAATTAGATCCTAATAGATTCCTAAACATTTAATATTTATAGTCAACAAAGTATTAAAACCAATTGAATCTCTTAACACTATTTTAAAATGTTATAAATTTATAGATAAAAAACTACGTAATAATCTTAGAATTGGGAAGGCAAGTAGAGAAGCAAAATGAGAGGCTATTCCTTTAATGGTTTTTACCAAAGCAAAGCACTGTATTATCATCATTTATATTTTTAAAAGATAAAATGCCCTATACAATTAGACATTACACTTTAGAATATATGAAGGTAATAAAATATCCAGTGTAGAACACTGAAAGTGTTTTTACCCTCAACGTATGGCCCATCTTTTGGGTGTTCTCTTATTCGTAAATTATTAGTTTTTGATGACTTCCTTCTGAGAAGATCTCTCACACGTTCATTATAAATTTCCAGATAACTGAAAGAGAAAGAATAAAAAGCCACTGACTGATTCAAGAGTCTTTAAAAAAGGAAACTCATGTGAACACTGTGTTTGAAGGCAAGACGCTTGGAGAAAGAAAATAGATCCAAAGTTGGCTTAAGATAGAAATGACTACAGCTTATTGTATCATGTGGAAAAAAGCCAAAAAAGCAAGAAGCAAGTGGAAAGGAAGCAGACATCAGCAAGATCAAGATCTCCTAATGTCAGCCTGAAATAACGGGTAAAAATAAGGAAGAAGTTGTCCAGTAGCAAAGGCATTTTCACTGTCATTTAAATGAAGCAAAATGCTCAGCTCTTGGGTTGAAGTTACAAGCGCTGTGCATTTGGACTATGACTGCCAACAAAAATCAATTATAGGACTGAGGCCTAGCGTAGGAAGTTATTTTTGAAGAACACACACTTTTCTCAGAGGTAAAGTGAAACAGGGTGGTTGTAACTGAAGTAAGTTTGATAACCCGAGAACTGTTACCACATCAAGACCTACCTGACTTCTGTTCGAAAGGATGCCTCATTCCACTTTGTTTTTTCACTTATTTTGCTGAATAATCCTTCACAAATTCGAGGTATCAAACCTGCATCACCCTGCAACAACAACCATTCTTATTTCCAAGGTCATATATGCATGCACAATATATTCTGGAAAAGTAAAACCCAAGGTGACTAGTTGAGAGTCTCAGCATCCACAGAAAGGGGGAAAATTAAAATTTTCAGCAAATACTCTCTTGCTCTTTATTTAATTGCAGCCAGTTTGCCACTTGAACATTTGTGTGTGTGATATGTATACAGTAGCTCCATTTCTTTTCTATTGGGATATCTTTTGTCCCTCTCATTCAGTTTGAATAATCCAAAACCAGCTTAAGGCAGAAGCTGGCTCCTCATAGCAACACATGAACTGCCTTATCTCACTAGTATCTAACTACTTCTCTGTGGACTTGGCAACAACTGCAGAGAATGGGACAAGAGCCATATATTATACATGAGCCATTTTCATTCAACGCCCCCATCCCCAGCTCACAGTCCTTTCTATCTTGAAAGATGCAGCAGATCCTCTGGATAAATTAGCACGCAACAACAAAATTTAACCTAGATTCGCTGTATCCCACAATGCTGCCATATTAAATCTATAATTTCACTTCTGAATGTTTGGCTCTGCAGTCAAAGAGGGTTTTTTTATCCATGAAGTGCTCGGTTGGTTTAATAAAGCAATCTGAAAACCTATTACTTCTCACAGCTCCCTACAGACTGTGGTTTACTAGCGGGGCTGCAACTATCCATTACAGGGTCCTTGCCACTTCAACTAACACGGCAGAAGCAGGATGTCAGCTTCCTGGTTAAGCTGGTACTTGAGAATCCAGCCTCCTCCCAGTGACGCTGCTGCTCTACCACTGATGTCAAACACGTGTCAGACTGCAGGGCAGCAGCTACCACTGAGATACCCAGAGACTCATCATGGAGCTCTTCTCTTCCCATTGCTCCAGGGAGAGCCCTTTGCAGCCAAACAGTAAGCCACAAGGCTTCCCTCCAGCAGCAGACAGGAGCAGGAGAGGGCCATGCAGCTCTGTCTCATCTGACAAGGGGCCACATGCTCCCAGCTGCCCCATTCCCCCCAAGTCTGATGAGGTAGATGACCAGCTACCTGCTGAGCACACCTCCTCCCCATTGCTTCAGGAAGGCAGCAGCTAACACTCCTTCAGAGCCACGGCTCCCAGGAATAAAGGGAGAGGACATACATACAGATGAGCTTTGGGCTCAGAGCTCCAGGCTCAGAAACAGCTTACAAAACAGTCTGTCAGCTACAATTTGCTTGCAGTCTAAAAATGCATAAGAGATTTGATGCGATGGACTAATTCTAATTCTATTCACCATCGAGGCAAGAAATGCTCTTGTACCTCAAGTCAGGGGCCTTCTAATTAAGCAGGAGGCAAATTAGGACAAACCAGAACAAATATCTATCGTGAACACTGCCCAGGCACTCCAGGCACCTAAGAATTTGCCTGGTGGGATTCTACAGGTAACTGGCAGCAGGACAACACAAAGCCAGTGGACTCCCCTGCACCAGACTCTGGCAGGGTGAGTGTTCCATGGGCAAAGATTTCTCTTCTACTCAGACCCCCACATAAAATCCAAGCCTTTTTGCCAAAACTCGCTCCAGCCTGCTCCCACAGTAGTCCCTCTGTCCTCATTCTCTGTCCCAGTAATCATCTTCCAGGTGCCATCTCTGATCTCCTCTTACTCTTTCCTTTGCCCAGACATAATTCTCATTGTCAGTTCTTTTTTTTTTAATCATACTCAACCCCTCCATTTTGCCCTTTTCCAACTTCTTCCTCCTTTAATCAGAGTCTCTCTGTCGATCTCAAACCAGAATTCATTCTTTGAAATAATAATGTATTCTCTCTTCCTCTCATACCTATCTGTTCAGATGACAGCACCCTGGGTTAAAATAAAAAAAAAACAACTACTAGATAAAGGGAGAAACTTGCAGAATAATCAGGTTTTTCTTTTGAGACAGTTGCCTTTGGCAACAGAGGAGGAACCTTTCCCAATAAGTATCAATTATCAATCTCTACTTCCAGGTAAAGTTTCAGGGGTTGGTGTTGGAAATTCCCACATACATTTTATTTTATTTTTTTTAAACACAGGAAAAGGAAAATGACTTTTCTTTCATCTCATGCTTGGAAACACCTGAATAGTTTTAATTAAAGCTTAAGGAAAAATATATGAAAGATCTATCACAAAGTTTTAGGCAAATCATTAGTGTCTGACATAGTTTAGCAGCTGCAAAGAAAGGCTTAAAATATGAAGTACTAGCTCTAATTGAGTAACTTCAACCATGGCAACATAGTGATGAGGAAGGAAGAACACACAGTTCCCAGAATATTGTATCAGTAAAATGTACATCTTCTAGAATGTACACTCTTTATTAGAAACTATTTTTAAACATTTTCTCCATTTTCACCTCCTACATCTCCAGGGCAGGATCAACTACATCTTTGACTGTTTTTTCTTTTTGAGCTACAGAATTTCCAGACATGGAAATCAGGAGAACCAAGGTAGGTAGTTCACTCCAGAGCTGAATTTTCTCATTAAAAGCCTGTTCTCCTTCTGTGCTACTTAACCAGAAAACTTGTATTGCAGTTTAAATGTACTGGTTTTGACAAATCTACCTTGACCATAGGGAATAAATTATTCCCCTCCTTTCTGCAGCAGCCTTTCATGTCTTGGGAGACTTTTATTCCCTCATAGTCTTCCCTCCTCTGCATACACAAGTCTGACTTTCCTGATAGATCATATTTTACAGATCTCTGTTCATTTCAGTATCTCTGCTTAAGAGTTATTGTAACTGGTCTACATACTTCTTGAAGTGATTACTGCACACAGAATTGCAGCACCAAGAACAGCACATATTGAAAGCAAAATGAGAATAGAATCCAGACTTTTTAAAGAGTCCAGAGTTTTTAAAGAGAAGCAGGGAAAAAAAGAATATTTCTTTCCAATTCAAGTTTTCCTATAGCACTGTAGTCTTTCTGACAGGGCCATTAATTTTCAAGCATTTAACTTGCCAGCTGAGTATATTTTATATACGCTCTGTACCAAGCCACATTCAAGTATTTATGTATCATGGCAAGAAGATTAGACCTTTATTACTGAATAATGTCAAACAAACTTTACCACCTATTCATTTGCAAAATGTCTTGATGATTACAGTTATTACATATAGTGAGGTAGTCTCATGAAAATGTCACTTTGTAAATTTCTGAAATAGAAATCCACATCTAGGTCATAACATCTTTTCGGGTTACAAAAGTCTATTCTGCTTACCATATTGAAGTTAAATATAAAGCTACTTATTTTGTGGCAACTGAAAGAAAAAGATTTACAGCTAATTTACTCTCTTAAGCTAGAGGAGGTGAAAAGTGCCCAATCTTAACTACATTTCAGAAGAGTGGTCTGTCTAAGGAAGGACAAGTGGCAATATTCCCCTTTTCATTTCTACCAGGAGAAGATACAATATATTTCTTTTCGCAAGGACTAAAGAATGACACCCGCAGAGGCTGCTTGACAAAAAGGTTTCATCAGTCAGCCTTTTCAAACTGCTCCACTCCCAACAGTTTAGTGGGTTCTCTCTCTCCTTGGACAGTCATGGAGGCATTTGCAAGAAACCACCCCCACCCTTTACTCACAAACTGCCAAACACTCCTCCTATCACACCCTCCTCTTCCAGGGTCTTCACTGTAGTTCTCAATGGGGCTTAACCCTTAAAATTAAATTTACTGTATCACCTCATAAGGGTGTGCTGAACTACTCTCATTCCCAGTGTCTGCTCCTCACCTAAAAGCCTTCTCTAAACAGGGGGCAAGGATTTATTTTAGTCTTCTGTCTCTTCAAAACAGGTCTAAAAAGCACATGTCTTTCAAAAGAGCTGGTCCTTCACGTTCTCAAAAATCAGGTTTGGTTTTTTTTGTCTTGAGCTGAGCATAGAAAATCAGCAGTAACATTGGAAATTTTGGGGTTTGTTATTGAACAAAAATTACTGTGTTTTGTCCAATATAATGAGCTACTTAAACAGACTTCTTCCAACTGTAAATATCTTCCTATAAAGGAAAGAGCTTCTAAAGACTCTGATTACTACTAGAAGGTGATACATAGGGGTCAGTAGCACACAGACAGCAGTATTGGTAATTCCATAAAAACATGCTCCTGCAATAACATAATTTTAATTCATGGCTACAGAATAAAAAAATACACATGCTCAGTTGATGTGGGGCAAGCAGAGGACATTGTCTACCTGGAATTCTCCAAGACTTTTGACATGGTTTCTCACAGCCTGCTCCTAAAGGAATTGATGCATTATGATCTAGACAGGGGGTCTGTGTGGTGGGTGGGAACTGGCTGACAGGCTGCACCCAGAGGGTGGTGAGAAGCAGCTCCTTTTCTAACTGACAACTTGTCTCGAGTGGGGTCCCCCAGGGACCAGTTTTGGCCCTGACAAATCTTCTTAAATAAGCTATACGGCGGGTTCAGGTGTATCCTGACAGTTTGACAAGGACTTCAAACTGAATGGGGAAGTCGACACTTCAGAAGGGAGACCCACCCTGCAGGAAGACCTGGACAGGCTGCAATAGTGGGCTAACAAGAATCTTATGAAGTTCAAGAAAGAGAAGTAAGGTCTTGCACCTGGGAAAACATAATTCAGGATCTACTGGCTGGGAAGCAGCTCTGTGGAGAGGGACCTGGGGGTCGTGTGGACAGCAAGTAAAATATGAGTGAATAGTGTGGCAAAGAAAGCAAAGAAACCCATGCTGGGTTGCATCAACAAGGGCAGAGATAAAGAAGCCATTATCCCACTTACTCAGCACATGTCAGGCCACAACTGAATACTGTGTTCAGCTCTGGTCTCTGCCATACAAAAAAGATGAGGACAGGCTGCAGATTGTCCAGAGAAGGGCTACAAGGATGACCAAAGGACTGGGAAGCTGCCATGTGAGGAAAGGCTGAGAGAGCTGGTTTGTTTAGCCTTGCGAAGAAAAGCCTCAGGGAACACTTATAACCATGTTCCAGTATTTAAAGTATGGCTACAAAGAAGACAGAAACTCCCTATTTACAAGGAGTCACATTACAAGTGGTAATGGATACAAGTTACTCTTGGGGAGAATATGATTGGACATGAGAACAATCAGCAGTTGGAATAATCACAGCATATGCCAAGGTGGAAGGAACTCACAAGGATCATAATCCCTCCAGAGGAATGGTGGATTCCCCAACAATAGACACTTGTAAGATTTGGCTGGACAGGGTAATGGGCCATCTTGTCTCAACTATGCTTTTGCCAAGAAAGGTTGGACCAGATGTTCCTTGAGGGCCCTTCCAACCTGGTTTTCTAAGATTCTAGGAAAATACAACATACCGCATTTCCCATCATGGTGTAGGACTTCCCAGATCCTGTCTGTCCATATGCAAAAACACAGGCATTATAACCTTCAAAAGCAGATTTAAGCACATCCGTACCAAGATTTTTGAAAACCTAAAAACAAATAAAGTTTTTTAAGTTAATGACAGCTTAGGGGGAAAAAAAAAATGTAATCAGTCCAGCATGACAAATCCTTAACAATACCATAATACAATGGCAAACCCCAGTGATATTTACTATGGGAGAGGAAATTAATACTTCAAATAAAATATTAAGTCTTACTACCAGATATGGTTTACAGCACTGCAGTGCTTTATTTTTTACTTCTTTTCCTGTCAGAGATCTACCTGGCACCCCAAAGAACAAAAAAATTCTTTTTGTATAGCTCCAATTTCTTTCAGCAGTCTCAGCTACTTCATTCACTTTCCCTTATTGTTAATACCTACTCACATTTTGTACCTTTGCCAGCTCTCCATGTTCTGCAATTATGCAGTCCCTTCTCAAAAGGAAACATTTCAGTGATCCTGCCAGTTTCTTGGTTTGTCTTTTTGGAGGGCTTTGGTTAGTTGGTTTTGGATTTTTGCTCTAATCCAGTAGTAGGCCTTCCTTGTATTTCCTCCCTAACTGGCTTTTACATAGCAGTACTTTTTAGGCTGGCAAACATGGAAAATTGTTTTCTCTTTCATCAGCTCATCCCTTCTCTTTTACCCTCAACATGTAAAAACTAGTAACAATCCCTCTTTCACATCCCGTAATATGGGACTCTGTTCTCACCTGATAGATTCAGCTCTTACCAGGTGCCTTCACTGCCTTCCTCTTCAATACTGGCTCCAATGTCCCTTACAGATTCCTGACCTTTCATTATCATTACCCCTTCTTTTGACCCATACCCCTCCCTGGTCCACTTGTGAGAAATGGAAAACCGGTTTTATTACAAGCAGATGAAATGAATATAGAATATTAACAGTTACTTTAGATTTCTTTTCCTTATTACTAACCTATAGGCGTTCCGTGAAGATTGTAAGGTATACATTTCAGTTCTGAAATGTATGCCAGGGACTGAGCATATGGGAATAGGGCTATTACATGTAGTTCCCTCAGCCACCCCGCCACGTGGTGGACCATGCGGTCAGATGGGGGCTGCCATGTTGTCTGAAACCCTGCCCCTGGCATGGGAGGGGGCACAGGAGAGCCAATCTGAAGAAGAGAAATGCCCCCCCCGTGTCATAAACAGGGTTGGACCTTGAAAATGTTTAAAAGTGGGGTTTTTGAATTGAAAGGGGTGCTTTTGGTACATCTTGGACCTGAGCACCCAACACGTGTTGTAATTAAATTTCCCTAATTTTTATTTTCTTTGTTCTGTGGGTATTTTTTTCTATTGCCATAAATTTTAAGATTTCTCTAACACACTGAGCAAGGAGGAACACTTGGTGCAGCATTTCTCTCAATTAAAATATAAATCTGTGTCTCCCCATCTCAACATGATTTTCAAGAATCTCATAGATGCTTCGCATAGTTTGGCTACTCATCTGCACTATGTGTGGTTTAAATCAGCCCAGGAGAACAAGCCATTATTAACAGTGAATGGCACACACACAGTATAATCACACTGCCTCTCCTGGAAAGAGTGCTGGGTAATTTCCTTAATCACTAATCCTCAATTGCAAACATGCCTTTGGAATACCTCACTTGACCTTCCCTTGAGCAAAGGAGTTAAAATGCTGTCACATTTTACAAGTTACACTTTTCGAAGAGAAAGAGTAAAAAGATAAGCCAAAGTTCCTTTATTCTTTCCCCTCTTTTTCACTATATCCAAGTTGTGACCTCACCATTTGGACCAAGTCTTTATGCACTACTGTTTTGACTGAATTTTCCCTTTCAAAAATCTGTGTATACCTTGCAAAGTGATTTGAGGTAGTACACAGGGTAGTTACAGTCAGTATTGTCTGAACACAAAGGCTTAACACACAGGTTACAAGAAAAGACACTGTTTGAAAGAGGCAGTGGTTTGTCACAAAAGTGCAGTGAACGCCAAAATTCTATTTGTTTCTCTGTCAGGAATACAAACTAAGAAGCTTGATGGTAAATAGCCATCCCCATTTTAATTTTTGAATACTAAGGCATATTTTGCATCTACAGGCATAATTATGGGGTATATGGTATTAGGCAGATTGCCACTTATTTTTTTTGCCTTTCAAATGGAAAAATCCAACAATCATGAACAAAGGGCACCAGGCAATTGCACAACCAACAACCACGGCAAGACGAATGTGAATGAAAGATGCCCTTCTCTTATGCCATTGGTACAGTAAACTGGAAATTCTGCAGCAAGTTGATAAGAGCTTAACTACAAAGTCTTTAAAGTAAATATGAAATTATTAACACAAGCAAAACAATAGCTTGTGCAGCATTTGTTTAGGAACTGGACTCCTATGGTTTAAAAACTTTTGTTTTCAATGTGCTGCACACAACGTAATTAAAGCAATACTTGAACTGCAATATTTATGTGGCTAGCAGGAGAAGTTCACACTCTTGCCAGTAAGGATGAAGGCGGCAGTCCAGGATTAGGAGACACACGAACAGCAGCATATTGAACACAGACATCTAAGCCATGTTTAGGATTTATTGTTATCATCCTATCACTACTAATCATCTTTAAAAAAATCATGGCTCAAGGCTGCAGCAGCAATCCCTATATGGGCATTTTAATTCATTTTTTTCTATACACTCCAGACTTGGACAGATTATACTGGTCTTTCCTTAACCTGACCCCCTCTGAAACAGAGGCAAAATGTAACCAAAAGGAAAAACTTTGAAAAGGGAAACTTAATTTATCACTTATATGTGGAAATTGGACATCAACACAGGATACAACTTGGATATCTGTTTGCATGCATTCAATTTTCCTTTGCTGTTTTAACAAGAATTAACTCCATTGTTTGACAGATTCTGAAAATAATTTGCATCGTAACAGCAGGAGCCAAACAACACAGTGACTCTCTTCCTGAGGTTCCTCTAACGAGGTGTTGCCTAATATAGCTTTCCAGAGGCATCTAAAGGTAGGTAAAGAACCAGCTACCTAGAGGATCCAAGAATTAAATATCCATAAACCTAAGCCACAATTGCTGCTTAAGAAGAATTTCTGTCACTCCTTTTACAATACATTTTGCAGATGTTTGCAAATATGCATTGATATAAGATTAATACTATTTTAAGGAGATGTGCTCCCCCATATCAGAAAGAGATGAGAATATGCTGATCAGCTATCCCTGAGAATTATAGGCATTTTCATGAAACTAAGTAATATTAAGCTGAGATCCTCACCTATTTCTATGAGCAAACTTAAGGAAAATATTTATTGTCTGTAGAACCACGAATAAAATCTCAAGCTTAAGGTAGAATCAGGGCAGAAAAATACAAGATCGAAGCTGCTTTAGGTAGAATAAATAAATACCTCTCTGCATGCTCAACTTAAAGCATTTGCTAAAGTTCTAGCAAAGCCATATGGTCTGAAATGGCTGCTTAAAAACATTCACTAGAAACTTGGATTCCAATCATTGAATGCAAATACACTATTACTTCAATTTGCCACAGTGCTGAAGTAATCAGGGTATTTCTAAATCAAGGCCCAAATAAAGGTATACTTCTTGATATTTCAATATATAGAAATATAGATTTTCAATATAGAAAAATAATTTTCAATATATAAAAAAACATGTGTTATTTAAAAGAACATCATCAAGAAACAACAATTCAGAAAGTTTAAGAATATACATGATCAAATGTTTGAATGGAACCAACTAATAGTTGGTAAAATAAAAAAGAAGCTTTCAGAAAACAAGAGGACATACCACTATAACTGATCATTAATAGAGAAATTTAATGTATAAATTCCCTATCAATTATAGTCATTATATATATATATGGCAAAGCTTGTCATTCTCATATATATTTTAAAATGGCTTCAACTTATTATTTCTTAGATTAGTTTTAAACGTCAGGCTTTTCAGGATTAGCCATTACAGTATCCCTGATTTCAGGGGTTACAGAACAGATGAGGTACATACCAAAAAGGTAGGTACCCAGCCGGCTTACAGGATAGGATATTCACCAAACCCTTGCATTATTTTAAGGGGAAAGAAATACTCTCACTTGAACCTTAAAGCACCAAAACCAAAAGAGAAGACAGCAATCACAAACCACTTGAATTTCATTTAACAAATTTATTAGGGAATGTCAAATAGCAGATAGGTTCAATGTTCACATGAAATGAGAGGTCAGGGAGGGTCTGGCTGTTCATCTGAATAACTCCTCTAGCTCTGAGTTTGATTTTCTGTTCTGAGTGTGCAGGAAGAAAGACAGTTTTGTCCTTTCCAGAGCTGAATACTCAAGTGAGGAGAAAAAAGAATCTCCTTCAATGTGTACCAAGACTTTTGGAAAAAAAGAAAATAACACTTCAAACAGATTAAGAAGAATGTTTCTGTCTAAGTGAATTAAAGATATATGCTTGTTTCTCAAAAGTGATTTTTTTTTTCTAAAGACCTTTTCAAAATCAAATTCAGTGCTCAGAGATGTTTTCTAACTTGACCTTACAAGACAAATCAGACAAGAGAACTTGAAAGAAGGCATTTAGTCTGCTGTATTAGAAAACAGAGCACTTACATTGTTAGATAAGTTTTTAAAAAAAAAAGAAAACAAAGTAAACTTCAAACTCTCAGGTACCTAGGGAATTTCTAAATTACACAAGAAGCACTTTTAATGGAAAGAAGTTTCATGGAATGATTTCAAGCCAAAGAAAAGAGAAATGAAAAAGATCAATTATTAACATTCAGAAATCCTACCATTTCTTGACAAACAAAGCTGGGACTTTTACTGTCTGCTGAGAAATAGGAAAAATCATAGGTAAATGTCTTCGTTCTTTCTCGTCCTGTGTCTCCAGTAGCACCCTCTGGTACCTATTAAAAAAATAAAAAAGACCTGGTGCAACACATGCTGATGAAGTAATTAAAAACATTTGAAAATAAATAATCAGAATGCAAATTTAACGTGAGGCTATATACATTTAGAAATTTATGATGACAGGTTGGACTATTAGTCCAACAACACTGACACAACTAGCAACAGATATGCCCTTCAGCAAGGATAGTCAAGTCACAAAACAGCACAGTAGGAATAATTTGGGTTTTAGCTTTCTGCTCCAACCACCACAGTACATTTTTGTCACAATACTCAAGATCAGTTAAAATCAATCCTGTATATGACATTATTGTAATGTGTAGGGATTATCCTACACATATAATTTATAGGAGCCAGAGAGACCTTTGCACTGTGAACAGCACTTCAAGGTGGAGTCATAATTAAAATGGTGTTACATACCTGCTGCTCAAGACATGACAGCTGGCACTACACTTCTGCAATATTCACCATGATCCAAATCAGTCTGAACAAACTACACACTGAAACTCCTACACACTGAAACTCCTTTTCAGGTATTTGTCACTGGAAACTCTCTTGCAAAAACCAATTTGCTGTGTGATTTCTCTTGCTGGGAGTATATTGTTAAAATATACCATCAAAATGTTAGAGCAAGTGATGGGTACTTTGGGTTTGGCTCATTTCCACAGGAATTCCAGAAGACTTTTTCTAGATGAAGCAAAGGTTCAATAGCTATCAGGCACATACCTCTTCTATTGTTGGCTTTCATCTTCCACATAAATAATGACTAGAGTGATAAACCTTTGAAAAACTGATGAGATACAGCCTGTAGGGTGGTTTTCAGAAAACCACAGTGCAGCAAGTTAACAGTGTAACCTGTTTCCCCAAAAGATTGCTTTACCACTGTATCTTAAAACCTAAGAGCTGTTCTCCACAGTGCAGCAAGCACCACTGCTTTGTCCAGTCATATTTTGGCAGCTATTCAGTTAAAATTTCCTTTTCTAAATTATGTTTACTTACCTTTAAGTTTGTGATTGTTGTTTTATTTTTTTCCATTGAAATAATAAATTTTGCATTGAGGTCTTTCTCCCTGAAAAAATAAATAAAAAAAAGACTTGGGTATGTTAAATAAAACACCACAGTCATATTTCCACCCATCAGGTTGCTTGCCACAGTCACTTATCAAATGAATTCATTTTTATTGCATAATTGCTGTGACCAATGTTTATTTATTCCTATGGCACATATTTGGAGTATTTGGGCTTGCCTCCAAGTCCCTTCATCCAGAAACAGAGCAGAAGCTTGGGGAAACCCGCTTCAGAAATTGAACTCTGCAAGTCAGTTAGTGGTTTGTTCTTAATTTGAGGTACTCTGATCCAAAGCCCAGTGAAGTCAATTAGGTGGCTCTAAGGAAGGGCAAAACAGAACATTATAAGATAAGCCCCAGTCTCTCACCCCTATTCCAGTAGCAGCAGTTTCCACTTTCCCATACAGCCTAGGGAAGAGGGACTAAATGTTTAAAACCATAAAAGCCTAGTATTTTAAAACTCTCTGAGAAATAAGGTACCAAACATAGTTTTCGACCTGTGATGCATCATGGCAGTGTAGAAAAGAAGTTCTGCTACCAACAGTGCTACACAGGTTTGTTGCTTGCCAGAACACAGGGATTCCAGGAAGAAAAACATCCAGCTCTGCAGCAGCGTTTTCATGCACTTGAATCTATTTCACATCATCTGTTTCTGACTGTTTTCAAAACTATCATAAAAAATTGTGAGCATAGTGTCAAAAAACAGCTTGTTCCAACCTGCTTTCTGGAGATGGGATTTCATCATCCTTAGTGCTAAGAGCAATACAAGCTGCTCCTGAATGACAACCTTGAGCAAAACACCTCCTATGCTAATAAAAACATGCACATGGAAGAAAGAGCCAAACAGGAAGATACACAGCACACAAAACCTCACTCCCCAAATGCCAACAGACACACCTGTCCCCAAACCATCTGCCAAGTCACCTGACACACTGGTGTACCTCACTGGAGCAGAGGAAAGCACCAAAAAAATAAAAGCATTTTATTTATTAAAAAAAATAATGTATTAAAAAACTATAATTAAAAAAAATTTAAAGCAGTAAAAGTGCTGCTTTACCATATCACACAATATCTCAACAACTACTAGATATTCACCTGCACCAGCCCAAATTGCAAAAGAGAAACTTCTTCCCACTAACAGGAGACCCAAGTTCAGGATTTTAGTGTGACATTTCCTTACTCATGGTGCACTGGATCACCCAACTCTGTGTTCCTTCAGCTGACACTGCAGCCATCCTCTGTTCATATTACATTTTTTCAATAGTAAAGAAAAGCAAAGTCCATTTTAAAATCTAGATTAATGAATAAAGATTAGGCAAATAAAAGCGCTTAATTAAATATCAACACATTAAGTTATTTTCTAAGCTAATAAAAGAGATAATTGTAATAATTATAGCATTAATTATAAAACTTAATTTAGATCTACCAGAGAAAAATTGAGGCATGCCTTGTGATTACTAGATCTACATTTAAGATACTGAAATATCAAAATACAGCGACAGATAATAAATAGGGAAATGGAGAAGAAGTTTCCAATGGTGGTTTTTTTGTAAGAAACAGATTTTGGCATGGCACTAACGCAGCCTGTGGATGGCTGCCATTCATCCTGCTTCCTTGAGAGTCTCTGCTTGTCTGTAGGTATTTGCTCAGCAGAAATGTAATAAGTAATCTGCCCAATTAAATGGTCAATTCTACTATGAAAATCTGTTTCAAATATAAACTGTAACCTGCTTCCTCTAGGAAGCTTGTAGTGACTCTAGGCAGGAAGAAGTTGGGGCCAGAATTATTGCTTTTTAATCTTGATTTCTTCATGCTTGAAATGTGCAAAGTACGTCAGTGCCTTCTTTCCCAGACCAAGCCAGCTCTCCATATTACTCACCTAAAGCTACTCAGTAATGGAAGACTGATACAAAATGTTTCAAGTCCAACACCCACATATGAACTACACAAAATTCTGAGAAGCCCACAATAATTAATTTTGTGATAACACTGATAATAAACATTTTCAAAGAATTGTGGTAACAACATTGTGTG
>VXAY01002046.1:142836-158430 GCA_013399855.1 Oxyruncus cristatus | reverse complement strand
AGAGCCTGACTTCTCGCTCAGGGTAGGGTGCGTGTCTCCCAGAACCTGGGCATCCCCAGCAAGGATCACTGTGGGTTTGCTTGGAGCCAGGGAAAGGTGGGATTTCTGTCTTCAGAACGACTCGTGCCACAGGAGCCAGGTCCTTGAACAAGACAGCTTTATTAAAGCTGTTCCTTGGCTCAGTGGCTGTTTCAGTGCTGGCAGCACGGCCCATTCCTGCCTTTTCCCAGGGCATCTCCCTTGGTGTCAGCAAATGTGCTGGAAATCCCTGACACCTGGAGTTGGGGCAGGGGGAATCTCTCTCCTAGGTCTCAGCCACGGGGAGGAAGGAGTTGGCTGTTTGAAAACCGATTCTTACGTCGTGTTGGTGTGAAATCCCAACGTGCTAACGAGGAATAACCCACTGCACCCAGGATTCAAGCTTTGATTCTTTCATCCTGTGCAGAAAAACCCCCGGACGGTGCGTCAGGCCGAGGAGGTTCGGGGGCTGGAGCACCTGAGCATGGACGTGGCTGTGAACTTCAGCAAGGGGGCCCAGCTGAGCTCCCACATCCACAACGTCTGTGCGGAGGCCAGAGAAGCCATTTACACCCGGGAAGAAGATGTCAAGTTTTGGCTGGAGAAAGGTAGGTCTGCCTCGGTTCCGTTGGAACCGCTCCTGTCAGCGCGCTGGCACGGGGCTGGCATCTCTCCTGCCAGGTTCCTGGGGACCAGCACAGATTGTTTTGGCTTCCTCTGCGCTGTCTTTAAGGCACGTGTGTGTCACACTGCACTGGCCTGTCCCTCAGCACATCTGACTTCTTGTGCTGGTGCTCTCCTGCTGAACCTGGTTGGGTACTTTCAAGGTGACCTTTCACCTGGTCCATCACCCAGAAGAAATACCACAGAATCACAGGATATGCTGAGTGGGAAGGGACCCCACAAGGATCATCGAGTCCAACTCCTGGCCCTGCACAGACCCATCCCCAAGAGTCCCACCCTGTGCCCCAGAGGATCAGCCAAACCCTCCTGGAGCTCTGGCAGCCTTGGGGCTGTGCCCACTGCCCTGGGGAGCCTGGTCAGTGCCAACCAGCCTCTGGGGGAAGAACCTTTCCCTGAGATCCAACCTGCCCCTGCCCTGACACAGCTCCAGGCCATTCCCTGGGTGCTGTCCCTGGTCCCCCCAGAGCAGAGCTCAGTCCTGCCCCTCCTCTGCCCCTGCACAGAAAGTTGGAACTGCAGTGAGGTCTCCCCTCAGTCTCCTTCAAGACTCCCCTTCCTCTTCCCCTCCAGGCCCTTCACCATCTTCATTTGTGTATTTTCTGACATACTTTTCCCAAGGCACTTTGTTCTCCCATGGTTCCTGTTCCAGCTCATGTCCAAACAGCCCCTGGAAACACTGTCCAACCTCCTCCTCCTTGCCCTGGGGACTGTACAGGGAGCAGTGCTTGGTGGCTCTCTCCTGTGGTCTTGCCTTTCCTGAGTGGTGTCCCTGTTCTCCTGGGTGACCTTGAGTGATGTCCCTGCTTCCTCCCCCAGGGGTGGACTGCTCCATGCTGGAGCAACCAGTGAGCAAGCGGCTTTGGTGACTTCCTCCTGTGGTCTTGCCTTTCTTGGATGATGTCCCTGCTCTCTGGAGTGATCCTGAGTGACCCTGACTGGGTGTCCCTGCTCTCTGGGGTTATCCCGAGTGGCCCTGAGCAGTGTCCCTTCTCTCTGGGGTGCTCCTGGGTGGCCCTGAGCAGTGTCCCTGCTCTCTGGAGTGATCCCAAGTGACCCTGCGTGGTGTCCCTGCTCTCTGGGGTGATCCCGAATGACCCTGAGCAGTGTCCCTTCTCTCTGCAGTGATTCTGGGTAGCCCTGAGCGGTGTCTGTGATCTCTGGGGTGATCCTGAGTGACCCTGAGCAGTGTCCCTGCTCTCTGGGGTGATGTTCAATGGCCCNGCAGTGTCCCTGCTCTCTGGGGTGATGTTCAGTGACCCGGAGTGCTGTCCCTGCTCTCTGGAGTGATCCCAGGTGGCCCTGAGCGGTGTCCCTGCTCTCTTGAGTTATCCTGGGTGGCCCTGAGCGGTGTCCCTGCTCTCTGGAGTAATGTTGACTGATGCTGAGTGGTGTCTCTGCTCTCTGGAGTGATCCTGGGTGACCCTGAGCGCTGTTCCTGCTCTCTGGGGTTATCCCAAGTGACCCTGAGCAGTGTCCCTGCTCTGTGGGGTTATCCCGAGTGGCCCTGGGCACTGTCCATGCTCTCTGGAGTGATGTTCAGTGACCCTGAGTGCTGTCCCTGCTCTCTGGGGTGATCCCAAGTGACCCTGAGCAGTGTCCCTGCTCTCTGGGGCTATCCCAAGTGACCCTGAGCGTTGTCCCTGCTCTCTGGGGTTATCCCAAGTGACCCTGAGCAGTGTCCCTGCTCTCTGGGGTTATCCCAAGTGACCCTGAGCGCCGTCCCTGCTCTCTGGGGTTATCCCAAGTGACCCTGAGCAGTGTCCCTGCTCTCTCCCGCAGGGGTGGACGGCTCCATGTTCGAGGTGCTGCCGCAGGGCTCGGACCTGCCGGAGCTGCAGCGCTGCCGGCTGTGCCCGGACCGCTGGAAGCCCTGCATCTGCAGCTACTCGCTGAGCATCGAGTGGTACCCCTGCATGCTCAAGTACTGCAAGAGCCGGGACGCCGGGGGCAAGGTCTCCTCCTACAAGTGTGGCATCCGCAGCTGCCAGAAGGGCTACACCTTCGACTACTACGTGCCGCAGAAGCAGCTCTGCCTCTGGGACGAGGAGACTTAGCGGAGCTTTCCGAGACTTTTCTGAGGGGCAGCCCCGTCTCCTGCCGCTCTCCACAATGCCGAGGGCTCCTGGAGCTGGCTGCTCCGAAGAGGAAAGGCTGTCCACAGTGGTGCCTTGTGCCAGCAGAGCTCTGTGTGCGTGCCTTCCCTTCCGGCCTCCTGTGACTCCCTCCCCACCGGCTGCTGCCTCATCCTGTGACCAGCAGGCTCAGCTCGCTGTGTGCGATGCTCTCCTGCCAGCTGCCAGAAATCCAACTCCCTGGAAGCGTGGGATGCAGGTTTTTGGGGGTGAAGCACTGGCAAGGGGGTGTGTTGCCCTGCTCTGGAGTGGAGGGGGCAGCTCTGATCAGCCCCCAGCCTCGAGCTGCATGGTCAGGGCAGGGAGAGAAATGCTCTTGCTGACCTGGGTTGTCAAACACCTCTGCCACCGAAGAACCCCCTTTGCTGACTTCACCACCTCCTGGTGACACAGCAGCGAGGCCCAGTGGGAAAGCAGCTGATTTTTGGGACCACATCCCCTGAGCAAGGAAGGCACGAAGCCCACCCAAAGCAAGAGCCAGCCCGTAGCTTTCTCTAGTGCCCTGCTGGCTTTATATCCCTCCTGTGGCCAGAGACGTAACAGGGGGATATATCCCAGCAGTGACTGGTGATTAGGGCTCTAATTAATCCCTGTTTAGACTAGTGAAGGCCCAACTTTTTGTGCTGGTCCTGTGACTCTCTTCCACTAAGAAAGCAACGCCCAGAGACCTGTGGCTACCATCCTAACACTGTGGTTGCAAGGGGAGAGGGTGATCCCAGGTGGGTTTTGAAGGAGACGACATTCTCTGTCCAGTTTTATGTCCTACTCTGCCAGCTATTCACGAGAAGCTCTTAAATAATTGTACTGCTTTGCTGTGCCTTGATTTCCCCCCCAATGTTAAAGAGGGATGACACCAAAGCTGACCTTGGCCCTGGTATGTACCTGGAGGGATCAGACAGAAAGCACTGTAGCAGTGCTGCCTCCAGTCAGAAACAAGGAGGGAGGGGAAAGAAGCTCTTGGGGTCTTTGGGACCCCCTGTGCCTCCTGGTGAAAAGCCTTCACAACGTGCCTTTTTGCCTAAAATACAGGAATTTTTGACAAAACAGAATTTGGTCACAATTATTTTTGTATCGATCACTTAAGGGGGGAGGAAGGAAAGGTATTTTAATATTGGAACATGAAGTAAAACACACTTGAAATGATTTTTTTTAAAAAAAAAATATTTATCATTTGTAAGGTAAAATAAACTGATTTTTTTTTTTTTTAAAGCATCCTTGGCTTAAGAATTTCTCTGTGCATGATACTGTGTATGGGTTTGTCCCATCCAGTTTGGGTTCTTGATTAGGAATGGGTAAGTCTCAAACCTCTACGTCGTGCAGACCCATGGACTGGGGGGAGAACATCCTGCCCTCAGCGTGACCAGGAATTTCTGACGCTCGGCCAGCGTGATCCTGCATCTCAAACATTCCATGCCTTCAGCCTCTCCACAGGGAGACGAGTTTGACTCATCCCAAGCAAGTGTGGGAGCTTTGAGTTGAACTCTGGTGACTAAAAGACCAGCAGGTCCTGGGGTTACAAGGGCTGGTTCCTGCTCCTCTCCCCGAGTGGTCCCGTGGGGGGATAGGCTGGAGGCTCCTCTGGGTCCTGCAGCCTCCCCAGGGTGTTCCTCGTGAATTCCTCTGCAGGCACAGCTGAGGGGACTGGAGGGAGGCAATTTTGGGCCAGATCAGGGCTCTCAGGGGCTGGAGGGAGAAATGTGGAGCACTGATTCCCTCTAGTGTGGAGAATGCAGGGATGGGACGAGGATTTCAGCCCTTCCCCGCTTCACCCACCGAGGCAATTTACCCTTTCCTGCGATTTCTGGGGAAGGTGAAGTTGTTTGTTTTTCACTGACAGTGGTCAGCACTGACAGGGAGTTGGCCCTGGGTCTGCAGGACACCGTGGGATTTGTCCCTGCTGCTGAGTTAAACCCAACTGTGGGGGCAAGGTGGGATGTGAGAGGGGATTAGGGGCTGTCCTGTAGAGCCCATTCCCACTGCTCCCTGCTGTACAGGGATGCTGGGACAGACATGAGGAGCGTCGGGTCAGATCCCTGCGAGCTTCAAGGTGCTGATTTTGTAGCTGGGAGTCTCCGCGGTACCTGGAACCTGGTGCAGGATCCCCGGCCTCCACCAGTGGGTGCTGGCGGAGCACGGCTGTGCCCGGCCGAGGGAGGGCTGTCCGGGACAGGGATGCTCGTGGTCCAAGCCGCACATCCTGCAGGATCGAGCTCTCCCCGGCCCTGCGAGAAGAGAACTGAAGCTCATTTGCTTTTCCCAAGAAAAGTCCTTCCTGATAAATACACTTAAGGAAGACCCCGGAGAGCAGCTGATGCAGGTGGAGACGGGAAACCTCCCTGGTGCAGTCGGCCCCGGGCACGTGGGGGATTCTGTAACGTCTCTCTGCAGTTGGTGCTTCCAGTCCAAAGGCCATACCCCATAAATCAAGTGCTATCAGCCGGGCTTATCTTCCCCCAAGAGGGGAATAAACGTTGGCAGCAGGACTGGAGGAGCACGGTGAGGATGAGAGCAGGAGGATCATTCGTTGATGGCCACGGAAAAGAAGAGCAGCGTTGTGTGCTGACAGCCAGGGGTGATCATCTCAGGTGGGGTTAAAGCAAATCTGCCTCTGCCTGGTCAAGGGGGGTCTTATTTCAGGTGCTGATGCTGGGATCCATCCCCTATTTTTAATAAGGAGGGTGTATTCTCTCTTGCCTGCACAGCACATCCCCAAAGCCCGGGGTATCGAGGCGATGGGCTTTGCTCCCATAGCTGTCTGGGGAGAAAACCACCGGAATACTATTTTCCTCCGCAGTTTCGTTGACCACAAAGTAATCGCCAGAAAAAGTCATTCACAGCTTTGTTTGGGGCCAGGAGAGGGCACTGGTGCCCTGTCCGTGGCCAGGACAGCTTCCCTGCCTGGAGGATGCCCGGGATTCCTGTCCAGCTGGAGATGCCACCCGGGAGAATCTGCCTCCCTGGGGCTCCAGGACAGGCTGCTCGGCTCTGGAGGAAGGAAAAGCACCAGGAAAAGCAGAGAGAAAAAGCCCGCTGTCGGGTAAAACGCCTGATCCGTGTGCAAAAGGTGTTGCCGTGTGGGGGAAGGAGAGCTCTCGTGGTCCCCAACCTTTCAAGCTGGCCGGCAGCCACCGGCGGGCTCGTGTTTTGACGCAGTGAGGACACCTGATCGCGTCGGTCTCCAGGATGGGGAAAACCCAGACAAAAACGCTGGAAAACGGAGCAGCAGCTGCCCAGGAACGCCCCGGGGCTCAGGGCCTGAATGGCTGGAGCTGGGGATCGGTGGCAGGAGTCCAGCCCCTCCAGCAGCTCCACGGGAGCTGCCTGTGCCAAGCTCCCCGTGTCACCTCGCTGCTTCCTGGAGCAGCGCTGAGGCACCTGCAGAAATGTCCCGTCCTGAAAATGTCAGTCTGACCCGGGAACTTCCCCCCTTCCACCTCTCCCCCCAGCTTCCCTCCAACTTTTTCCCCGTCGGAGTTTCACTGAACTCATCCACCCTTTCCTCCCGAGTGCGTGTCTTCTCCCGAGGATGGGGGTCCCTCAGCACGCACTCCAAGGGCAGCTCCAGCCCCCTCACTCCGGACTGGGTTGGAGGTGAGGCTGGAGATCCTGCCCGCCCACCCATCTCCTCGGAGAAACCTGTCTTTCCAGGGAGGGAGAGCAGTATGTGGGAAAGCCGGGAGCCCTGGAACGTGAATTACCCAGGGAGAGATGAATGTGCGATAGCTTGTACCTGGCAGCTACCGATGGAGCGTTAACGCTTTCAGGAGGGGGCTGAGGCAGCGCTGGGGCTCGGGCTGTCACCGGGATGTCCGAGCTGTCACCGGGATGTCCTGCTGCCCCGGGGGTGGTGGGGTCACCAAGGTGGCACATGGTGACACCGGGGGCCGTCGGGGTGACTCGGTCCCTTTCACAGCCCGGAGCTAGGGCTCTGGCCTCTGCCTGCTTCCAGCAGAAGAAGCCAACATTAGGGAATCTTTTTTCACCTGTCTCCCCTGGAAGTTGGTACATACTGCAGCTTTAAACAACGTGGATAAGGAGGAAGAGCTGCCTGCTACTGCTCTCCTCTTCCTGGGGACACAGATGTATCCCAGAGAGCCCGTGTCAGGAGAGCGAAGTCTCCATGTGCTTAATCCTAACAGTATCTTTAGGCGGGTTCCCTTCCTGCTTTTAACTTTCCTTTTTGTCCCATGTGGCACCACTGAGGCTCAGGGCAGACCGAGGCGATGCAGAGACTCAACAGCACGGGCTGGATCACCCCGAGCAGACCCCCAGGGTTACCAGTGGCCAAAACGAAGCGCAAGGGGCTGCTCGCCGGAGGGGCCGTTCCCGCAGCTCCGACACCTTCCCTCCGGGGTGCTGCTGCTGCTGCTGCCCAGCCTGGCTCGATGCCTCGGCCTCTCCTACCTGTGCGTGGCAAAGGGCAGAGCCAAAAGCTTATCCACGAGGACAGCTGGGACGTGGGGCAGCCGGCAGAGCCCCCCGCTCTCAGCCCAGCGGGCAGGTGCTGCGGGTGCATCCGCGCAGCCGAGGGCGGGCAAACCCAACCCGCCTTTCCTTCCTTTCCTTTCCTCTCCCTCCTTCCCACCCCACCCCACCCCACCCCACGCCCTGGCAGCGCTGCAGGGACTCATCCATCCATTCCCGAGTTACTAATATGCAAATGGGCGCTTTTGCATGGGCCTGACGCCAAGCTGCTGGGTGTCAGGGCACCCGAGGGAGCCGGAGGTGGGGCGAGGCGTGGCACCGCGCCGCATGCTCACCTGGCCCTGCATGGCAACAGGCAATGGAGCTCTAGGTCCCTTCGGGAGCGGACCCACGCCCGGTTCGAGAGGCAGCGGGTGGCAAGGGAGGGAGGGCAAACTGGCAGCCCCTGGCAACCTGGGGCTGACGGCAGGAGGCTGGGCACACCGCGGATTTCCCTCCGCCAGCAGGATGGTGAACCTGGAGTCTGTGCACGCAGGTAAAGGGCGCTTGAGGAAGGACCGGGCTGGAGCTCGCCGTGCAGCTGGGACCGTGGGCTTGGGCAGGAAATGGGGTTGCTCTGATTCCTGCGACCTTTCCTCCTTCCTTTCCCTCCTGTTTTCTCCCGCTGGAGCGCCTGGTGGAGTGCCCACATTCCTACCTGGGGATGGATGCTGCCCTGGTTTATTTAGGGGGCTGCCAAGCCATGCCCACAATGTGGGCGCAGTGCTCCCGCTGCCAGCCCCGACGTGGGGCTGGGAGCAGAGCTTAGAAATGTCTTGGGTACCTGGGAAATGAGTGTTTCAGTGGGACCTGTGTGTCCTGCCATCGGGATAGAGCTGGGAGGAGTGAGAGGGGATAAATTCACGGAGGGATGCAGTAAGGGTGGAGGGAGGGGTGTGTGTGTGTGTGTGTGTGTGTGTGTGTGAGATGGGACGTGGGTTGGAAGGAGAAAAGTTAATGGCAAAGAGGGAAAAGGAGGGAGAAATGAATGAGGAGGGAGCTGTGGAAGGCTGGGTTGGGTGAGGAATGAATGAACAGGGATACTCAGAGAGACTCCTTCCAGGAGGGCTGATCCAGAGATAGTCTCACATTGTCTCCGAGCAGACCTTGCTCTGCAGTTAGCTGGGGAACCAGGGCAATCCCTGCCAAATCCCTCGGAGCTGTGCTGAGCGCCAGCTCACCCTGACAGAGCCTCTGCCCTCAGCTCAAGCTCCTGAGCTCGAGGGGAAGGACCACGTCCCTGGGCACACGGAGCTGAGGGCAAGGCTGGGGTGGGAGCAGCCAGGTCCCGACAGCCCTGCCTGTGGCAGGGGCAGGCAGGAGGGTGTTGGGGTTCAGGTGCCCTGCTAGAGACCTGTGTCTGGTGCTTTGTGCAGCACAGAAGGCTCTGTTGGCCCCTGGTTTGGAGGGATGGGGAGGGTTCATCCATCAGTCTGTCCAGGGCTCATTCCCTCGGATGCCAGTTGGCATGTTGTGGGTGCTGGGAGTCCAGGGCTCATTTTCCTGGATACTTATGAGCATGCTGTGGGTGCTGAGAGTCCTGCTGTGCAGGGAGAGCTGGGGAGGGTCTGTGCTCAGGGCTTGTAGCCCCTCAACAAGCCCTGCCTGCCTGTGGGCTCGCAGACAGGCCTGAGGGCAAGGCAGATGGTGCAGCAATGCCACCACCTGCCACAGGTCAGGCTGGCAGAGGTGGCCAAAGCCTCTGCTCCATGGCTGTTCCCAACCTCTCCAGAGCTCTGGGATGCCCACAGCCCCTCCATGGCCAGGCAGCACCCCTCTGAGCGGGCTGGCTCCCTGTGGAGGCAGCTGGGGAGCCCTGGCCACGAGGAGAGGCTGCGGGAGGCTCGTGGTCTCTCTGGGCTGGGAGCCCAACTCGCCCCAGCGCCCGTGTGGTGTCTCTGGGGGACACGGCCCCGCAGGCTCCGACCCACCCCTCTGCTGGGCTTGTGGGAGACTCTTTCCTCAGGAGAAGATGCCCCAGATCGATCCCGTGCCCTCTGTCAGAGCCAGTGGCATCACTCCCAGGGTGGGTTTGGCCAGGAGCTGCACAGGGCTGGGTTCCATCTCCCCTGTGCTGTCGAAGCTTTAATCACCCTTTGGGCAGGGAGGGAGCCCAACACGGCTGGGGAGGGGTTTTTCCACCCTTGTGCAAAGGCAGTTCAGTATATTCAATTCTGGGGTCCCCAAAAAACCTCGTGGTCCCTTTGTAACGAGCTGCTTGCAGAGGTGTGCTCCCTTTTTTCCCTGGTCTTTTCCAACCTTGAGGATTCTGTGGGAAGACACAGAGTGCCAGGGGAGGGTGGGCTGCTCTGGCTCTGCACACCCTCCTCCCTGCTGAGAGAATTCCCTGGTGGGTACCACCACCTCCACCCCAGGCGTTTTGGTTATTTCCCTTTTCCCGCAGCTTCCAGAGGGGCTCAGGCACCTAAAGCACAGAACACTCAGCAGACTCCAGGTGATGGTCCCCCTCCTCCACCACTGGATTTCGTTTTTAAAGTCATCGGGCTGGTTTACCCTTGCCCATGTCTGAACAGCTACGAGGAACAAGGGCTTGGGAAAGGCTTTATTTGCTGACACCATTTGTTTCAGCAAAAATATAGATGCAGATATATCCCCAGAGAAGTGTCTGCACTGGTAGAGCTCCTTTGGTCTGGGTGAACAAACCAGCTACCCCTACTCCAGGTATGTTTGGGAGCTGAGGTGCAGCAGCACATTTTTAATATGGCCCAGGCCGCAGTGGCGGCTCCTAATAGGGCTGTGGTTTAGAATTAGGCAGTCCTAAGTTGTGTTATTTTTCCCAGAGAGGTTTTGTTGGTTTTTTTTCTTGTTTGTTTTTTGTTTTTTTTCCCCTAGCCTGCTTATTCTCTGTGTGTTGCTAACCTGGCCAAGCTGTGTGCAGTTGGACTCAGGCTCACAGCCTGCGTTGTCTCTGAGGGTTGCTTTTTTTTTTTTTGGATGGAGCAGAGGTCAAATCTAGATTGGCATCACTCTGTCCTTGTTATAGTGGGAGACTCTGAAATGTCAATAAAAAGGCGTTGGCTACGCTTATATCCTATTAGAAAGTGATTCCTCTGTACGTCTGCTGCTTGTTCCTAAGGATCGCTGGGGGATGATTCACAGGGATACAAGAGCTGGCCAGTCCCAAACCTTTCAGATCAGTAGGTTTTGAGGAGAAAAAAAAAATAAAAAAAGATTTTCCTTTTCTTCCTGGTGGTTTTTTTTTTTGTTTGTTTTGGTTTTGGTTTCCCCCTCCCCAAGATATTTGAACAGCAATAACTCGTGCACCTTTGTGAGGGGGAATTCGAATCCTGGTGGAAACGAAGGCCTCGTGCTGTTCTCATGGGAAGCACGGGGCACCTCGTTATCTCCCGGCTCCGGGAGGAGGGGAGTTCGCTGATGGGCAACATGTGACATGTAATCAAGTTGCAGCAGCAATTCCCCCTTCCCTCCCCACCCAGCCCAGGTTATAAGGCCGACGCGGTGGGGGATCGCTCCTGCAGGGGGGACGGAGCTTCTCGTGCTTTGCCTTTTCCTCCCTTCCCTCTGCTCGGTCTGAGCTGTTCCAGTTCTTGCTCTGCGCCCCTTCAGGGCTCCTCGGTCTTGGGGTATAAATATTTCCTTTCGGTAACGTGTATTTGGGTGGGTTTTTAATTTGCAAGCTTTCAGGCTCTCTCACCAAAGCAAGCAAGCAAGCACCAAAACTTCTGCAGGCTTTTAGATTTTTTCTTCCTCTGTTTTATGAGAACTTGCCTCTTTTTTTTTTTTCTTTTCCTTTTTTTTTAAGATACTTTTTGGCAGCCAGCAAAACTTTGTGCTTTGTAGATTGCCTAAGTTAGGGTCCCTTGGCAGTGTTACAAGACAAGAAGATGTTTATAGCTGATGGTAATTACTCTTCCTGCAGTAGAAATGCTTTAGAAGCCCCACTAAACATTCATGTCTTAATTGCAGAGGCTTTATTTGAAGGGAAAAAAAAAAAAAAATCCCACAACTCTTTTCTCTCTCTCTCCTTTTCCCCCCTCGCTCCTTAATATAATTTGAGGGAAGGAAGTTTCTGAAGTATGTGAAAGTTCCTGAGCTCTGGTATAAAATCCTGATTCCCCCCCCCCACCTTTATTCATTTGCTGAAGAAAGTTTCAAACATTAACTTGATCAAAGATATTAAATCTTGGCCAAAAAGCAGATTATCCGCTGTTGGAACAGGGGAAAACAGAACCTGAAAAACACACAAAGCTCTGCCTTGCTTTCGGGAAATGGGTATAAAACCCTACAGGGTTCTTCTAATCCTTTTGGCCGTTTGGAAGTAATAAAAGGTGGACGTAGGGAAGAGGGGAAGGTTTGCATGATGCTTTTAGATGGCTTCCACCTGCCTCGTCTACCCCCAAAAAAACCCACAGCAAACACCGGCCCGGCTTCGCCGCTGTTGTTATTCCCCGATGCAAATGGGATGAGCCTGTGACCGGGATTGGCTGCAGGAAGAACATGCAAATCAATCACTTGGGTCTTGATAAAGGAAAAAAAAAAAAAAACTATCTCTTTTTTTTTTTTTTTTCACCCCCGTCTAGTCTGGAAAGAGTTAAAACTCCCGTGCAAAAGGTGTAAGAGCTGAGGGGGTGTCCATCTGAATTTGAATAGATATTCTCCCTTCTTTCACTGCCGTGTCCTTGGCCTCTTTTAAGGAGGAGGTGAGCGATCCAGTGTGAAGTTGACCATTCCCACCTTTTCTTTCAGCCGTGCCCGAAGGAGAAAGTGGCCCCGGGTGTGGTGGCAGCCATCACTTCAAGGGTAAAGGACAAATTTGTTGGCCTTGATAAGGATGGGGGGGTGTGTGTGTGGGGGGATATTCAGGAGCTCGATGGGAAAGGACTCTCTGTGCTCCTGGCTCGGGGACGACGCTTTGGAGCGAAGCAGCTTCTCGGTGGCTTGTGAGGGGGGGTGTGAGCACGTGCAGGCGAGAGAAAACAGGGAAAACGGTGGGCAAACAGGGATTGGATGGAGTGGGGAAAACAGGTTGAGTGTGATGGGCCATCTTGAGGGACAAGGAAAGGATTTGGGGGAGGAGGGGAGAGCTGGGAGGGGTCCCCTGCCAGTCCAGGTGTGGTGGAGGACGGCGTCAAAGGGAGACCACCCCAGCAGGGTTGGGAAGCTCAGGGGAGAGGTTGGGGGGGGCTCTCTGTGGTGACTCGACCCCCTTATCCTGTGGGTTGAAGGGTGGGGACACAACAGCAAGTTGGGGAGACGGGGAAGGAGTGAGGGGGATGCAAAGAGCAACAGGAGGGAAAGTGCATCCTCGGAGCTGATGAATATTCCAGTGCCTGTATGTTGAGGAATCAGAAATTTGAAAGTCTGATGGTTTATTATAATTACACATTCATTTGTGCTGTTTAGTGGAAGCCACATGTGCCTGTTGCCTGGGACTGTGACCTGTTATTAAAATCAGTTGTGCCTCCTTTTGCAGAGATCAAGATGAGCGGGGATGCGGCAGATTCCACAGACACCCGGCACGAACCGGACCAGGTGGAGCCAGGTACGGGAGGTCTGGGACGTGGGGGGACACAGGGAGGGGAGGGGGAAGCAAAGAGAAGCAAAGGGGAGTGTGGGTGCTGGAAGTTTCTGCTTTGCTCGGCTCCTGTCGCTGCTCCACCGCGCTCCTCCAGCCAGCCCCGGGAGTCGATCAGGAATGTGCTCTGGGCTAGGATTGCGCTGCTATCTTGATCAGCATGCAAGATCCTCTCCCTTAATGCCCTCTGTGGCTTTAGCAGGGAGATGTGCTCACGCCTTGCCAAAGGGAATAATGGCACTGGAATGGTCTCGGTCCCGCTCAGCTCTTCCCATCACGCAGGGAATCGTGGCAGGGACGTTTCCTCGGGCAAAACGAAGCCTTTTTTTTTTTTTTTTTTTTCCCGGCCGTGTATGTGTAGGAAAATGGGAGGGACTTTGGGAACAGTCAAATCCAGTTGGGTAGTTCCAGGAAAAAAACGCATCGCTCTGCATCTTGAGGCGCGATTGGGCTCCTCACCTCCCCTGCTCCCACCTGATGCTGCGCAGGCTCTCGCTGCTCAGTGGCTGGAAGCCTCGGTATTCCTTGAATAGGGAAAGCCGAGGAAGAGGGTGATGTTTTTAAGGCGATAGCTCTGATTCCTGCCAGCTTACCAACCAAAAGCCGCGAGAGACACCAGAAAAATATCAGATTTTTGCATCAATTCTCCCTCCCACCGCCTACAGTGAGCTTTGAANTTTTTTTTCCCGGCCGTGTATGTGTAGGAAAATGGGAGGGACTTTGGGAACAGTCAAATCCAGTTGGGTAGTTCCAGGAAAAAAAATGCATCGCTCTGCATCTTGAGGCACGATTGGGCTCCTCACCTCCCCTGCTCCCACCTGATGCTGCGCAGGCTCTCGCTGCTCAGTGGCTGGAAGCCTCGCTATTCCTTGAATAGGGAAAGCCGAGGAAGAGGGTGATGTTTTTAAGGCGATAGCTCTGATTCCTGCCAGCTTACCAACCAAAAGCCGCGAGAGACACCAGAAAAATATCAGATTTTTGCATCAATTCTCCCTCCCACCGCCTGCAGTGAGCTTTGAATGCAGGACTTGAACCCGGGATTTCACCAAGGCTCATGGTCGCATCCCTTTTCAGGCAGATGAGCAGCAATAAGGAATAATTTTAGCACCCACGGGGTAGAGCAAATCAAGATTATTAAAAGCTGCACTATAAACTTAGAAATAAAACCTTTCAAACCCAAAACTGGTAGAGAAAAATGCAGAAGAATCAGTTATTCTCTAGCCCTAAGCATGGCGCGGGGGGGATGTGTAAGAGCAGGTTACAACATTGCGTGGAATGATTTTACTGTTTCTCTTATATAATTTGAGATAATTTAGGGAAAAAAACGAGATTTTTGTTAATCCAGAGAACTCTAAGCATGTTTTAAAGGGACTAAACCCACCCCTTTATTTAGAAGTCCTTTGTGTGCTCTGGGCAATTAAGCTGGGTTATTTGACATAATCTAAGGCAGAGATAAAATCTGATTCTATTCATGTCCGTGAACTTTGATTGACTTTGGTCAGCTCAGCTTCTGCTCGGGGCTCTCAGATCACCCCAAGTTGTTTTTTGAGATAAATGTTTCCAAGCTACTGAGCAACAAACACATCCCAAACCTCCCAGGCTCTTCAAAAAAAAAAAAAAACCCAAAACCCCTGGTGGCTGTTACAGGGCCTTAAATCGGGAGCTGGAGCCTCCTGAAATGTTTGGCACGCAGAGTTGATGGGTAGCAGGGTTAATCAAGATTAGAGAAGCCGGGTATTTGATTCTGGTTATTAAATGTAGTGGGATGCTCTGGCGGCTGCTGCTGCTGCTCTCGGAGTCAATGGTGTTAAACCAGAAGCTGGCAGCGCATTTGGTTGGATAAAATATGTGTTTTTTTCAGCCTAAGCTCCCCAGACAGCCATTAGTGTGAGCTGCAGCACCTCTTTCTAGTGGTAATTGAGGAAAGAAAGCGCAGAGGTGAAGTCAATTTGTTTTAAAATAACGAAAACTGTTCGCAGCGGCGGCATTAGCTGCGCTCTAGGAGCCTTCAAATCAAGCAGGGAAATCAGAACGGGTAAATCGCCTTCATTTGCAAAGAGCGGCCCAAAGAACCTGTTGAAATGGCTCTTCTCGGTGATCTCTTGGTCTGTTCGGGCTCCCCAGAGATCCCCGCGTCGGACTTGGCTGCGAGGAGACACAGCGGAGGGTCGGGGGCTGTTCGTGGGGGTGTCCAACACCCTGCGGGGTGTCCCCCCCGCCACCACCACTTTGTGGCACCTCGTGGGACCCTCCGAGGGTGCCCGGGGCGGGATCCCACGCTGGCTGTGCCGTAGCCTGGCACGCCAGCCCGCCGAGGGGCTGCCCTGACGCCTCACCCAAAACCTCCTCGTGGTGTTTCCACCGCCCCCCTTCCTCTTTCAGACCATCCTGTTTATAAACAACAGAGCTCTTTGTACTGAACTTCCCTGGAAGTTTTTACTTTCCCTGGTGCGCGCAGTTAGAGGGATATTTACTGCAGCAGCGCCTAAATGGTTTCGTGTTTTGGTTACCGGCTGCATGTGGGGAAGAGCTGTTTTCTGATGACTCATTAATTGAAGACCCATTTCCTACTGAATTAGACCAATCCACACAACTCCCCAGGAATCTTGTTACCCCCCCAAAGGAGAGCTCTGTTCCCAAACTAACGATATTACACCTTACAAAGACTAGAAACCCTTCGAGGTGCAGATATCCACGGGCCTTTCATCACCAAAAGGTGCGGACCGGCTCCAAGAAGAA
>VXAY01002046.1:109954-137676 GCA_013399855.1 Oxyruncus cristatus | reverse complement strand
CCTGGGGGAGATGAGGGAGCGCTGCAATCTCGATTTTCCTTCTCTCCCCCATTACGGTGCTTTCATCCTCGAGTGCCCGACTGGCTCTGCAGCTTCCAGTGGGAGCCGTGCTGCTCCCGATGGAGCTCCTGTCTCTCTGCTTTTTCCAGGGCAAACGCCGCGTCCCGGGAAGGGGGGGAACAGGCAGCGGGTGGTGGTGGTGGTGGGGGGGGAAGGTTGTCCGGAACTGTTCTGCTTCTCCCATCCCCAGAGAAACCTCCCCGGGCGAACTCGCACCAGATCTGATGCCAGTGCTATGCAAAACAGCTGCCAGGTGAACCAAGGAGAGCTGCACAGTCCTAGTCTGCCGTGCTAAGCCGAGCTTATCGCTGCCTTCCCCCCCGCCCCGCACCCTTCCAGCTCCCCTGTCCGGATCACCCAGAAAGAGCCTCGTTTGTGGGGAAGCTCCTGGGAATTGTAGTGCAGGAGCTCAGGGCAGCCTTTCCCCCGGTTTGAATCTCAGGGCTTCCCCAGTTTGATGCAATTCAGGGAGGGCAGGACTGCATCTTGCAGATGCTGGAGATTTTGGATCCCATTGTGTCTGGCTGGTGTAGCAAGAGGCAAGTTGTTGGCTGGGCTGAAGCTCCATTACAATTAGTGGAGTTCTGGCAGTTTACAGCAGGAGAGAATCTGCTGCCACTTACACTTTTCTTTCTTTTTATCTCCTGGAGCTAGAAAAGATAAAATCTTAAGTGCAGAGTGTTTGAACAGCCCGTTCCTTTCAGGAGAGAAATGACTACTGCAGTGTGAGTCCCGATGTTGACAGAAACCGGGAGGAAACTGCGTCTGTTTTAAAATATTTGCAGCAAAGTCACTGATTTAACTGAAAGAGGAGAGCTGTTGTCCCTATCACACCCCAAACCTTGCCTTGCAGCTGGAATCACTTTAATTTTACATTAGATGAAACAGAAAAAGACAGATTTGTTTGCAAATAAATCTGTGCCCAAACACTGGCTGGTCCTGCTGAAGCCTCGCGGAGATTTGTGTATCCAGCGCCCATTTACATAACCACTGGGAGCAGAAATCACCTCGCCCTGCTTTAAATATCTCACTCTTGGACATCTAAGCCTGAACTAGTTGCCCCTGGGTCCCTTGGGAGTCAATTAAGAGGAATAGTCATCTCCAGAGGGCCATTCATCTCATCTGGAGATGGGTGTCTGAGATAGGTGGGATGAATGGCCTCTGGAGGTGCCTATTGCTCCTCACTGTCTACCGAGGCAACCCGGGGCAGTTCTCTCAGACTGAGACACCCAAGTTACCCCAGAGTTAGTGTCAGTCTCCAGGAATATCTGCAGTCACAGAATTCCTGGCCGAGGTGCTCCCGACGGGAGGAAACTGCGTCTGCGTGGGCAGAACTTGGAGGACGCCGTGTCTGACCTTGTAGGAGAGGAAGGGGCAAAGCCAGGTCAAAGTCTGCTTGTGCAGGGAGGAAAAAGTAAGAGGTGGGAAGCTTGGAAGAGGAGGGAAGGCTGCACAGGAGAGCTTGGGCCTGGTGGTAGCGATGTGCAGGGAAACTGTTCCAGCTGCACATCCCGGGTTCCAAGTTTTGGGGTGGATGGTGGTGACTCAGACACCTTCACTAGGACCCAGGGATCTCCCTCCAGGCCTCTGAGTGTTGCCTCATCAACATGCTGCACTTGAACCGTGAGTGAAACTCCTGTATCCAAGAAACCAGGAGATTACCTTTTCCTTCCTGTTCTATTTTAGCGACTGGGAACTTTTATTTCCTCCTTCCCTCCTCGCTTTTCTTTCCTTTAGCTCCGGCCTTCAGATTGCATCAACCCCCCCTTTCTTCCCCTCCCACCCCCCACCCCACACACACCCCGTGGGTTTCAAAGGTAGAAACTGCAGGCCTTGAAGATCCTCCTGGAGTCCTGCTCAGGTGTGTGGATGCTGATTGTGATCATCCATTAGCACTATCAGCATTCCCATCGTTGGATGTGCAGTTGTTGGCTCTTGGGGCGCAGGAGCTGGAACGCAATGAATGAACCCAATTCCCGGGGCGGGAGCAGCTGGAGAGAGGTGGTCAGGGAGCAGATGGCTACGGAGAAGCGGGGGGGACTGGGGGGAGAAAGCACGTGGCAAGTTGGAGGTTATAGCAGGAGCAGGGAATTGCATGGAAGGAGATAAAGAGCTGAGATTGGGAAGAGAAAAGGCTTTGAGGAGCAGGTTGGGAGGAGGGCAGGAAGCGAGGGCAGGCTGGAGCAGAGCAGAAATGCAGCCAGGCTGGGGGAGAGGGCATGGAGCTGGATCGTGGTTGAGGTGCAGATGGTGAGGAGATAGAGGAGATCTCTGAGTCGATGGGGGCAACAGCTTGTTCAGCTGTTAAACAGTGCTGTGGCAAACTCCTGCAGCTCAGCCCAACAAGACAGCTCAGCTTCCACAGTCAGTGCTGTTAAATATTTCAGATTAAATCTCCAGAGCTGTTTCTAGATAGCGGAGAACAGGCTGCCATGAAACTGTTATCGTTGACTCTCAAATATCTTGCCATCCGTGAGTAATTGCACCAAGCAAACTCCCCCTGAGGATCTCAAAGGGCCGTGCTGATTCACCTGGGAATGTTCTGTGCATGGAAAACTGCAGGCTGGATTAGGGCAAAGGCTCGTGCAGCTGAGGAAAGCAAGTCCATGGGAGAGTTGGGTTTGCACTCCCGCCTGCACAGCCTCTCCCAGCTGCTCTCCAGCTTTTTTGCAGGAGACGTGAACTGCTGAGAAACACGATGTGTTGAAGCTTGATCAGATCACAGGGCACAGGCTCTGCTTTCTGGGGAACGTTATACTGGAAAAAACAGGAGGAGGAGCCCCTGAGGGCTTGTGTTGGTGGGATGTGAACAGTTTAAGGCTGTTTATCACAAACTCGGTTGGACTGGAGGAGAATGACTTGGGGAATGTATTGCAAAGGGAAGGGGTTTCTTGGGGTTGCCTGTGCAGCTAAAGGGCTTCGTGGAATCCCTTAAAGCATTCATATCTGTGGAGAGTACAACCTTCCCTCTGTGATGTTCTTGATGAATTTGGCAGGTGTGATGGAGGGGGGGGGGGATGTTTATCATCAAAGGGGAATGAGTGAGGGCCTGTGCGGTATCTTCAGGCTGAAACCTGTCTGATTTTTCCCCCTGTGCCTGCCAATCTCTTCTGGAATCAAGGAGACGCCTCTTGAGCACAACCCCACGGCACCCTCTGTTCCTTCAGATATCCCGTAATTACCCAGTGCCACACGGGTTCCTGAAGATCCCAGGCTAACAGCCCTGGCCACCTGTTTGCTGCCCTTTCCCACAGTTAGTCCAGGCTTTACGTGCAGTGCCTTAGTCCTGGGTTTCCCTGGAGACCTGTGATGTCCTCCAGCTCACCCCTGCTGGAATCTCCCTTGCAGTCAGGGAGATTTCCCCCACCCTTTGCTGCTTGGCCAGGTATCTCCCAGGAAGAAACACTTCTATTATCCTTCAGCAAGGGCTGATACCATTAAGTGTTGTAAAAGCTGATTTCATCCTTCCACTGCTGCGTTCCCCCTTCCTCCTCCTCTCCTTGCTCTGAGCTGAGCCAGCCCTCCATGACTTTGGTTCCATGTGTTCTAAGTTCTGGAAATCTCCCATCAGTGCTGACTGTCATCAATACTGAGATATTTTTGTGTTTGTTTCTTTGTAGGCAACGAACAGAATGGGCTGGACTTTAACAGGCAGGTAAGACTCTCCCTGGGTTACCAGGTATTCTCCTGCTTTCTTGAATGACTGTTTTTTAATTGCTCATCCTGCCGAGTCCCAGGCAGCTCCTGCTGAGAGATAAAAACTGTTAGGCCAGAAGCTGCCATTAAACAGACCACAGAACTTCTTCCCAATTCCCCTTGTGGGATAGAATGACAGATTACACCTCTGGTTTCCCTCTTCCTATTTCGTAGAAGTTCAGCTAATTACAGAGTTTCTTTAAATGACCACTCGCTTGAGGGGTTTGCTGGCCTTTTAATTTTTTTTTTTTTCCCTATTATCATTTAGAAACAAAAGGCACCTCAGTTAGAGTGGCAAATGTGCAAATCCCTCCCCGAAGCCCCGTGCCTTGTGACACTGAAAGCGCTGTGGTATGCGAGGATAAAGGCACAGGGCTGACTCACAGCAGTATCAGCAAGGACTAGAGACGAGGTGGTTTGAGGTCTTGGAGTGTGTAGGTCAGGACCAGGCCTGCCTACCCCAGATTCCTCTTTGCAAGGCGGTGGGCAAAGGGACAGCGGATAAAAGCGGTGCTGCTCGAGGGGCAAGTGAGCCCCAGTTGCAGATGAGCACAGGAGGGACCGTTGTCTCTGCTGTGTTTGCTGTTCTCCTCCTTTGCAGCTAAGAACAACTCACTGAGTGCCTGGAGATTGTCGTATGTGGCTCTAAGAAATCCCTGGGTGTCACCTCAGAAGGTGGCAGCCCTCTGGAGCTCTTGAATCTGTGCAGAGGCGTGTGAGGGTGGGCAGGCCCTGGCACAGGTTGCCCAGAGAAGCTGTGGCTGCCCCATCCCTGGAAGTGTCCAAGGCCAGCTTGGATGTTGGAGCAACCTGAGCTGGTGGAAGGTGTCCCTGCCTATGGCAGCAGGGTGGAACAATGTGGTGTTTAAGGTTCCTTCCAGCCCAAACCATTCTGGGGTTCTATGAAAAGGCTCTGTACGTCCAGAGCTGAGGGCTCCTGTGGCCGCCAGGGCTGGGCTCAGAACCTGTAAAGCGAAAGAGGAAAAAAGAGCCAACCCCCTGAGCTGCTGCAGGACTCTGGGGGTTGGATGGAGCCAGGGAAGCAAAAGGGGCTGTAACTCGACGGGCAGTCACGAGCGCTCGCAGCAGATGCCGGCAGCACAGCGACCTCCCTGCTCCCAGCTCTGCATTCCCTGAGCCCAAGGCTTACATCCCTTTCCAAAGGCTCCCTGCTTGCAGCAGGGGGACAGCTGGTCCTTCTCAGTGTGGCTTTTTTTGTCCTGCAAGCTTTGCCCTGGTGGCTCTTGCCTGACACATGTCAGCGAGCTGCTGTTTGTTTGGCTTGGCTGCTCCGGCTTTGGGTGGGTCGTAACTTCCCATCAAAGGTGTCTTAACACGCTCAGCCATCTTCCAGGTTTTTGGAATACCCAGCTGAAAACAAAAAGCCTTGTGTCTCCAGCTCTGTGGATTGCAGAGCCCAGAGCACAGGCTTTCCACACGCCAGGAGAAGAATCCAATCTACTTACAAGTAGCGATAAAAGAAAATTCCCTCCAGATAGAAATAAGCACGAGATCGTTCCATGGCGCAAACTTTTCCTATGGCAACACCACAAAGGTTGTTGGAGCTGGAAGCTGGGCTGGGGTTAATCGAGGAGACTTGATTGACTGTGCTGGAGCATCAGAAGTGATCTGACCCACTGTTTTTAAGGTCCTGGTGGTCGTCTGCACGTCAGTGAACGATGCTGGTGAAGTTTGGGGGGGAGGGCGGGGGCAGCCAGGCTTGCTGTCAGTAGAGTTGGCTTGGTAGAAACATCTTCCTCCTAAAAAAAAAAAAAAATTGTGGTTCTGTTTGCCAGAATTCGTTTTGTCAAAGGGTTTTTGTAGCATCCACTTCCCACCGCTGTTTTTTTGTTGTTTTTTTTTTCCCCCCCCTCCCCTTAAAACAAAGGGGTGACACAAAATCCTGTTCATTTGCGCCGGCACGTCCCTGTGACTGAGCAGCAAGCCTGACCGGGGGTTTCACGAGGTTTAAAAAGCAAAAGGCTGCGAACAGGCTCATTTTACTGCTTTATTTTATTTTTAATCTGGTCCAAAGCCCCAGAAGGCAGTGTCTGCCCAAGGGGGTTTTGCAGTGATGTCAGGGCTGGGGGTGCAGCAGTCCATGAGTGGACACAGGGCTGTGCAAGTGGCTCTTTGTCTCCCTCTCTTGGCTCTCTCAAGGCCATGTGCAGACTTATTTTAAATTATTATTATTATTATTATTTAAAACAATAATTATTATTTTGAATTATTGTTATTTAAAATAATAATAATGGTAATTATTATTATTTTAAATTATTATCTTAAATGAGCATGAGCCCGAGTGCACACGGGTTCCACGCTCACATTTCGGGTTGACCTCAGCTGTTGGTGAATTCATCCTCAATTCAGCAAACAGATTTCAAAATGACAGGAAAAAAGGAAGAGAGGAGAGATGGAAATATCAAAGTGTTTTCATGTAAAATCAGGTGCCGAGCTCTTTCATTAGGGGTGGAGGTTGGTGGGTTTTTTAATTTGGTTTGGGGTTTGAGGTTGGCTTTTGGGTGGCTTTTTTTTTTTTTTTTTCGTTAGCTTGCAATTCAAGTTTTCGACCTGAAGCCAGAGAAGGATGGTTTGAAACCCAACTCCAACCTGACTGCAGGAGCTGCTGAGCTGCCTTTGACTTTATTTGGAGTGCTGGGCGCTAATCACTTTGAAGATCATAAATCTCACGTCGTTTAAGCCTCTCCCCCAGTCTTTGTAGATGGCCTACATTTCAGGTCTGCTTCCCTCCCATGTTACGCTCCAGGCGGGAAGAGAAGGGTGGAGTGACCTGGTTAGACCCCTTCCTTGCCTACCAATTCCCTGCTGTGGCTGCTCTCACCCTGCAAACGGGGTGGAGGGAAACTCTTTGCGGAGTTTGAGGTTTTCTTGCAGTTTGTGGGTCAGCCCTGTGCTTTATGAGAAAGCTCCTTCTGATCCCTCAACCTATTTGGCAAACGTTTCTTCCCCCCCTCCCCTCTTCGAACTCTCCTCCCACCTGGATGCAACAGTAATTTGTATGTGAATGAGAGGAAAAAGGGTGTGTATGGAAAAAAGAGCATCTTCTGCCTTGCCTATCTGGTTTGGCTTTTTAGTCAGGGAGTCCAATGCTGGTTGTTTCCTGTTTATATCAAGGGAAATGCAAAGAGACAGTAATAAACTTTCACCTTCGGTGCTGGCAGCATGGATAGGGACATCTGCCTCCTGATGGTTTGGGATCGTGGCCAGAGCGTGGCAGGGACTGAACTGGGTAACTCTGCGAGCAGGGCTTGAGTTTTGCCAGGGAAGGGCATTGAGGGGGACCAGGAGAAGGGCTGGAAGTGTTGGAATGGGAGCTTTCCCTGGCTGTAGTGTGGAGATCCTCCCCAGGTGCTGCTGTGGTTTAATTCCTGGTCTCCTCAGCATCCAGCCTTTAGGAAATACTGGATGGCTTGTTTTTGTAGCTGGCTCTGAAGAGGGCTGTTGTAGAGAGCCAGGTGTCTGGAGCTAATCCCTGGGATAATATTGCCTTCTGGAGTACGCACACGGAGCTGGGGCTGATGGGTTTGGGAGGTGCCAGGGCTTGTGTGCCTGGTGGGAGTGTTGTAGCCCAGCGCACAGGCATGAGCATTGATCTGCAGCTGGAGGAGGAAAAGGCACAGCTGCTGAATCCCTGATGGCTTTTCCACTGGGAAAGTGATGTGCAAGGACCATGCTGGTCCTTGCCCTGGCACAGTCTGGGTGCCAGGGAGGGAATGCAGGCTCAAATCTCCTCTCCTTCCAGAGCAGGGAATGAGAGCTCCTCTCCAAGCCCTTCCTGCTCTCAAGCACTGAGCTGCTTTCAGTGCTGGGAGAGAACATGTCCCTTTGGAAACGAAGCTGAAAGGTTTTGTGTGAGCAGGGCTGTGCAGGATCTGCATGTGCTCCATATCCAAATATGCCATGCACCCTCATTCCAGCAAAAGGCTGACCCTTGCAAGACAGGCTGTCATTTGTTTATCAAACCTGTCATTACCATTAATCAGATCAATGTGAAGGTGCTCCTGCTGTGAGACCTGACAATATTTAAGACAGACAAGCAGGCACTGATGTCCTTGAGCAGGGCTCAGCACAGCTTCGATTTTGCTGTTGGTTCTTTGCTCCTATTCTTTGTTTTCTTTGGTTGACACCAATCAGGGAATGCAATAAGGACAAGTATCTCTTTCTAACAGGCTTCCTAGAAAGCCTTTCCAACTGGATCTGTTGAAAAATTCCCCCCTTCTAAAACCAGGTGAAGGATCCTGTGGGTTGCTGCCCTGCTCTCTGCAAGAGGGTTTCCCTCCCTCAGGACCTCCTTGGCTCACTCACCTCCCTCCTCTGTTCATATCTGACAGTCACTGTCCAAGGCAGCTTTTAATTTTTTAATCTATGTGGGATTTTCAGCAGTTGCTCTGAGGTAACACAGGGTGGGTTATCTCAGGCCCTCACAGCTGATGTCCTGGAGACGCATGATGTGAGAAAATGAAGTGGGCAAACGGCATCTGAGATCCGGAATCACTGGTGGCTCGTTTTTCAGTGCCATTAATAACACTCTGACCTTGTTTGGTACTTTCCACCCACACGTCTGAAGGCACTTTGCTAATGGATTTTAGCATCCCGGTGCCTCTGGAAGGTGGGGAGGTGTTTAGCCCTGTCTTACAGACACAGGTTGGCTTTTCCCAAAGATGCTGAGCGCTGTGATTGCAGTTGAAATCAGGGGATGCTTTATGGGACAGTTGCCTGTGGACATTGGGGTGTATTGAAATCCAGGGACCTGCTCCCTGGCAGAGCTGGGATATGGACTCTTGATTCTCTGATTCATAGTCTTGTGCTCAACCACAGACAAGTTCTTCCTCCCCTCCATCCTTTTGAAGGTGGAAAGAAGGGCCTACCTTGCTGGGTAGTTTGTTATTAATATCTGGGATGCAAAACTCCCTGGAGATTTAATTTTGCTCCACCAGGGCTTCCCTCCCCCCCGGGGATCTCTCTCATAGCTCTTCATTCCCACCTCCCCCTAATCTCATGTGCTCCCTGGATGTCATTTCTGTTCCTGCTCGGCTCTTCCCTGTGGGGAGTTCAGGTTTCAGTCTGCCCTCCAGATTTCCATCCCAGTCCTGTTTTGCCCTCCTCTCAAGGGGAGGTTCACATCCTACTTCCTTCTCCCCTCTGGGGATCAATTCAGATTTCACTCTCTCTTCTCTGCATTGCCCCGGGGGATCAGCCTAAGTCTTGCATCTGCTTTTCATCTCTTGAGCCTCCACTGCCTGGAAATCAGCCTGGCTGCCCTATCTGCCTTGACTGACACTGGATCTGAGCTGAGCACTGCCTTGGCCTTTCCCTTTTGAAGTTCCCCTGTCCTAGGAACAGACTGATTGCATAAATTTGTTTGTGTGCTGGTTCCTCATTGAAATGCAGCCCTTTGGGAAGGCATCAGAGAAAGCCCTGGCTGGAGGGAAAGTCCTCTCTGTCTATATATGGCCCTGCTTTGCTTAGGACAGATATGCAGAGGAACCCCTTCTTCAGGCTGGTTTTGTTCTGGCACTTTGCAGAGGCCCTCAGATGAGATTGCTGGGAATGAACTCCCAAAACAGGCCAGCAAGTCCCTGGGGAAGGTGATGAGGGAAAGAGGGGTGGGATTAAGAGCAAGGATTTGGTTCTGTTAATGTTTTGGGTTTTTTTTCTCAAGAGGTGGACTGAAACCAGTGAAATAATTTTAGGCCAACCAGTAAGAGTTGACAACAACCCAGAGCTGGCTGGGTTAGGATCTGCTCCTTAGGATCCAGCTACAGTTCGTCCCCAAACTCTTGCTTTCCTGCTTGTAAAGAGCAACCTGCATTTATAAGGTAATTCCTACACCTGTTGCCTTGGTCCACTGGCAAAATATCCCGTGCAGCAGTTTCAAAGCTGTCTTGGAGATGAGGGAGAGGCAGATCTTCCCTTTGTGCTAATTCCCTGCTCCAGCTGGGCTCCGGCCATCCTTTGGCAATTATTTTCTAGGCTCACAGGGGACGAGCCCTAGTTTCCTGGGCCTGTCTGAAGGGTCATAACACGTGTTTCCACAATAGAAACTCAGCTCAGGGCATGTGGTTGTCACTGTCCAACCACTGCAGGTGGTTGCCCAGCACCTTTTTGAGTGGTGAGTTGCACGAGCTGCTGTGTGGGGCCGTGACTCTGCCGGAGAGTCCTGGCTAATGACTTCGAGTTCTTGAAGGCCTTTCATCTGGTGAGCTCCAAGAATTCAATCAAAACCCTGCACCACCCAGCCAGGGTGGGGCCCTGCACCCGTTTTGCAGAAGGGCAAGTCATAGCACACGGAGGTGAAGGCGATGGCTTCCAAGCAAGGCCTCTAATTTTTGGAAGTCTGACATCAGAGTGCACCTTTCTCCCTTCCCAGAGGTGCTGATCTGCTCCCTGTGAAATCAGGGGGCTAAAACGGGGAGGTTCAGAGTCGGAGGGTGGGTTTATCCAGCAGGGAACTCTCCTGCCCTGCTCCCCCAGCACGCCCAGAACCTCCAAGTTGGAGCAGAGCTCTGAGCTTCTTCTTCCCCTCGGTCACCAGACCTCATCCTCTCCACCCAAAGCTGATCTTTCTCACTCTCCCTTTCTTGTTTTAATTATATTACTTAGTGTATTTAATGCAATCCCTCTAGCTGCTCTTCTTGTGTCCCAGTTCCCTGGGGCACGGCAGCTGGTGCCAAAACTACCATGAACCAATGAGAGAGACCCGTGGGGCTGGGCTGGGGCCAGCCCCAGTCACGGGAGCCGTCTGATTCCAAGTTAATTCCTCACAAACGTGGGATGGGGTGGGAAGTGCCTTACTGCCAGGGGCTGCCTGGGTGGACACCACTCTGCTCTTCCCCTGGGTGACTAATCCAGGGAAATCTGTACTGTACAGCAGTGCCAGGTATTTGGATTTGTCACTGGTTGGTAGCCAGAAGGCACAGAGAGTCCAGAACAAACACAGTTCCCTCTCCGTAGACATGAGATCCATGGAAAGAGGGAATTTTTCACCCAGGGAGTTTGGAGAACTGTTAAGGGTCAGATTCTGGCCATAGAAAAACCAGAATAAGGCAGCTCTGCTGCTGACTCCAACAGGGGCATGATCAGGCTGCAGGGAACCTGTGTGAGCACGCAGGAGGGCATGGGAGAATCCATGGAGCCTGGTGAAATCACATTGATAAGGAAAGGGGCAGGGATGCAGCCCAGGGTGGGAGCGAAGCAGATAAGCACAAAGGTGTAGGCAGAGGTGGAGTTCTGGAGAGCTTTGGGAGTTGGGCAAGTGGCACTGAGAGAGATGCAGGGAGCAGTGCTGCAACTGCATGGGAAGGTTGGGGCAGGAGGGCAGGGATGAGGATGGCTAGGGAGGGGAGTCCTGGAATGGAGACAGGAGAGAAATCACAGCCCTAGTGGTGGTAAAATTGTTTTCCCTGCTTTGATTGGAGGTTCTCACCGCTCTGACCGAGAAAATGGCACCTTCCCCTCCATGTTTTTAAAATACTTCCACTTTGGCAAGCGCACAGGCCTTGCCAAGGAAGGTACCACATGAGTGGTGAGAACCAACAGCAAGAGCGAAGATGCTCTAAGAGGTTGCTTTTCGGTATTTTTTTTTTTTTAGCCAGTTCTGTGCTCCCTGAGCACAGTTCACCTTGTGAAATCACTGCCCAGCCTCTGGGCTCCCCAGGCTCTCGCAGGGGCTGTGGGGAGCAGCTCTTGGTCAGGATGCTCCCACCCGAGCAGGTGCCGATGGGAGTGTGGCTGTTCCAAGGCAGGTGCTCTTCCCACCTCTGGTTTTGGTTCTCCTCTCCCTCACCCAGCACTTGCTTTTGAAGCCTGGCATGCCACATGTGATCATTTGAGGTTTATCCCTCACAGCACAGAGGGGTGACTTCTCTCTCTTCCCTGTTTGTTTAAAAGCAAAAATCCCGGGGAAGCGCTGCATCAGCCCCTGAGTGCAAAGCTGCGTGTGCTTCTGTTTACTGTCCTTTGTGAACCATGTAAACCCTTAAAGTTTTGATTTCCCACCCACACTTTTACACCAGCGCAACTGTTACCAGCCAGAGCTGAAGCTGGGAGGACAAACCATATCAAATCAGGCCTCAGCTAATAAACTCCAAGGCCTCATGTAGCTGTGCTGCAGGTGTGTTGAGGTTGGGGATTAAATATTAGTTTTTCAATGTGCTGTCGTGACTGTGTTTTAGGACACAGCCTGTCAGGAGTTCAGCATGGGATTAACTCCCTTCCTGTCATGCTGGCAGCTTCCAAAAATCCCTGGCCTTCAGTGTGATATAAATGTTAAAGGTGAATATCGTGGCATTGCCATAAAGATTCCCTGCCTCCTCCCTTCCCGGGTGTCTGTTAAGCCCTACGTGCAGGATAGTACATGTGGAAATAGTAATTGCAAGCCCATTATTATTATTATTATTATTGCCATAATTTATTATTAGTGTGTTTTTTATTTTATGGTGCCCACGTGTGCAGGTAATTCGCTGCAGTGCACTTACGCCATCGGAAGGTGGGAAGGCTTAGTGAGCTGCAGCGGCCTCACATCCAGCTGTGGGACCTGTTTCCAGCGTAAAACTTCCTCCCCTGGCTTCAGGCAAATGGTTTTGGGGCAGCTCCAGGCAGTGCCGAGGTGTTGAAGGGCGTTTTTGGGGTGACTCAGCCCTGGAAGAGCTGTGCTGTTGCTTTTCAGCAAGGGGCAGGTGGTTCAGACCCTCTGCGTGCACCTGATCCTCTTCCCTCCGCACCATCCCTTCCCTCTGGAGGGAGGGATATGAGTAACTCAAGCTCTGAAACAGCTGTGAGTTGCTGACTGCGAGATAAGCCAGATACGGAGGCAGATAAATGTGTTTCAAAGAGGTTACTGCCTAAACAGAAACATCACAACAAATAGGATTGTCTCCAACCTCACACTCACGGTCGCGGTTCCCGACTAACAACTGCTGCTGGAGGAGCTCAGCTGGCATGGCTGTAAGGGCCTCACTCTGCCAGGGCACGGGCACCCCGGATCTGGATTTTGGGAGAGCACTGGAGGCTCTGGGGGCTGGATCAGTGGCTCCCACCGTGGCCAGGAAGGTGATGGAGCGGTGCCTGCGTTACATCAAAGCTCATCCTCACAAAAAGGAGGTGCTGCATTTGGGGGCTGCATTCAGCTTCTTAGGAAGAAGTTCTTTCCAGAGAGAGGGGTCAGACGTTGGAATTTAAGTGCTCAGCCATTGGAATGGGCTGCCCAGGGAGGTGGTGGAGTCACCGTCCCTGGAGGTGTTTAAGCAGGGCCTGGATGTGGCATCGGTGCCGTGGTCTGGGTGACAAGGTGGGGTTGGGTCACAGGTTGGACTCGATGATCTCAGAGGTCTTTTCCAACCTGGTTGATTCTGTGATTCTGTGCTTTTGGTGCCTGATAGATGAGGAAACCCAGCTGAGATTACCAGTGAGCCTAACCCGGGTTTATACAGAGAGTCCTGCCCACCCAGAGGGATCTGACCATCAGTCCATCGACTCGAACGTGGGCCAGCCTTTGCGAAGGTTGTCACCTCTCCGCGGTGCCATCAGACCTTCTGGGGTGAATCTTTCCAACTTCCTGCCTTCTTACTGCTCTGCAATATGTCTGCAGGATGTTTTCATGAGCCGAATGTTTGCCAGAAGTTCACAGATCAGTTACAAAACAGATGTACTTTNGGAAAAGAATGTGTTTCTTTTTTTTTTTTTTTTTTTTTTTTTTTTTTTTTTTTTTTTTTTCCTTTCCTCTCCTCTCCCCGTCTTCCTACTGGTAAGGAAGAGTTTGTGCAGTAATTGCAGGCAGGTCGGGAGATGTTTTCTTCATAATTCTCCTTCTTATGAAATGTTTATGAAACACCTTCCACAAATCAGTTACGCAAGCAAGCTCAGGAGCTTTGATCATTTTCCATCACCCTCAATATGTTTCTTAGTTTGTTTTGCTTTTTGTTTTTGTGTTTAGGCCAGAGATAGGTAAGAAACCATCCAACCTTGCCCAGGCCCAGCAGATGTTCGAGCCAGCTACGGAAGGGACTCTCTCTACCCTGTCACCCTTCCTGTGTTTTTCACTCGGATTGCTCGGGGGCAGCTGACCCTGTTTTAAGGCTGTGAAAACATCCACTTGAGATTTGCAAGTGTGATTCCTCTCCTACCCCTGTGCTCCCGTGCCACCACCTGCCGTTACCTGCTCCAGAGGAGCTGGAAGCTGCTCCCAGCCCTGCCTGGGGACTCCCCTCCAGCCCCAAAGGGAGGATGAAGGTGCCTGTAAATCCACAGCCGACGGCCCAGGCCCCTTTCCTCACGTCCTGGCAGGGTGTGCTTGCAGGGCATTGCTCGGTCCTGTTCATATTTCATGGAATCGTGGAATGGTTTGCGTTTGGAAGGGCCCTTAAAGATCATCTCATTCCAATCTCCCATCCACGTGCAGGGAACCTTCCTCTAAACCGGGTTGCTTTCCTTATATACTGTTATTTCCCCAAATAAAATTCAGTGGGAGCGAACTTGGGCTTGCTCCCAATGACTTCTTGTTCCCCATTTCCCATCTGTCACGGTGGTCATGTAAAACCAAACTCCTGAGCCATCCCAGCGGGATTTAGTCCCGGTTTTAACCAAACCAGTGCTGCTCACTTGCAGTTCTCACCTCTATGTGAGGTGATTCCGTGATGATTTCAACCTTTTTTTTTTTGCAGTTCCCTAGTGAAAAGTCTTCCCATTTTTGCAGGCGTTTTCTCCAAACGGGAGGCACACGCACTGGGAAAGGTGGAGGCGACTCCTCCCCTCCTTTTATTAATTTGAAATTCACATTATTTTATTCGGGAGTCTCATGATATTGAGCGGCCTCGCCCACAATGTGTGTGGTTTTTTGGGGTTTTTGGGGTTGGCTTTTTTTCCCTTTTTTCTCCATGCACAGTTGGTGATATTGCCGGTTTAGCCAGGGGAAAAAAAAAAAAAAAAAAAAACGAAGGTGCGGGATTTGCATAAAACCATCCCAAAAGTTTTGGATATACCCTCAACTCCTGCTGAAGGAACAATTAGCCAGCTGCAGGCCTGGTGGGGAGAGGAAGAGGAGGGAGAGGTAAACTCGAGCCTAAACCCAATGAAAATAGGTGCAAGGGTGGGGGGGAGAAGGATTTGTCAAGAACCCGCAGGTTCCCGCCCACTGCGCAGGAGGGAGCCAGAGAATTCCAGGGATGGGGGAAGGAGCAGTGGGAGATGTTGTTGTTTTTAAATCGGGAACCGGTCCTTTGCCAAACCCACCTCCCGTTCCCATCTTGTGCGATGCCGGGGTGCAGCAACACACCCCTTTCTCCCTGGAACGAGTCCAGATCGTCCCGCTTGGCAGCTGGAAAAATTGATTTCAGTTTGGAAATGGCTTGTGCTCCTTCAACACTCCGCTCCTATCGGGATCGGAACTCAGGCGGGACCCGGCGCCTGGTTCTCTAGGACCTGCAAGACTTTGTTATTTTTTGGGGGGGACTGTTTTTTGGGTTGTTTTGTTTTTTGTTTTTGGTTTGTTTTTTTTTTTTGGAGGACTGCGTGGCGTGAGTTGCACACACATGAATTCCAAGCAAAAATATTGATTTTTTTATTATTATTATTTATATTTTTACCTTTTTTTTGTTTGTTTGTTTGTTTGGGGTTTTTTATTTGGTTTTTTTGTGGCTTCTTTTTGATGCACCCTCGGAGAGGAAAACATCCATAAATCCCCTCGCCTGCAATGACCGGGTGGCTCAGGGGTAACGGTGTGTTCTCCTGAACCTTTTGTGTGTCCCTCACGAATTCAGACGCTACCACTCGATAGGGATCAAGAAGATCTTTCCGTCTTTTTTTTTTCCACTGGGCTAAGAGGGATGATCATGCCAACCTGAAAGGTAGGAAAGAGCTGGAATCTGCAGCTTGTCTGCCCCTTGTTGCAAGGAGCTGGGGTTATTGCAAAACTAGTTTCGGCGGTGGCCAGAGCTGTAGTTGTAATGAAAGGGGGTGTTGTAATCGCCTGCCCTTCCAAAATGCAGAGGTGAACGTTGCAGCTCCCTTCTCTGGAGCTTCTTGTGACCCCGTTTTCCTCTCCTGTGGAGGTCGGTCAGAGGCTGGACTCGATGACCTTGGTGGTCTTTTCCAACCTGAACCATTCTGTGCCTTTGTTTGCTGCAGTCAGCTGGGGAGAAGAACGTCCCCCTGCCCCGAATAGTCACTTGGGATGTTGTTTTTAGGGCTGAAACTCTTGTCCCCCTCTGCTGGTGGGAGGTTGTACGGCCTGAAGGCCCCATCAGTTGGACGAAGCCCCCTCTGAGGTGACCCTCTCCACCTCTGGGGGGATGTGGGGCTCGGGAGTAATTTGGTGGGAGATGGAGAGGGTTAATCCTACCAGTCAGTGAGAGTCTGCAGTGCTGAGCCCACGGACAGGGGTTTCAAGACCTGTCCTTTCTGGTGTCCTCCTCCTGGTTTTCCCAGTTGGTGGCAACTAGAGGCCCTTGAATGGGACTCATAGCCTGAGCTTTGTTCCTGGAGTTTTCGTGCTTGGGAGAAACCTGAGCTTGAAGTTTCCTCAGCTCTTTCCTTAGATGAAGTGTGTTCTAAGAGCTCTGTAGGACTTCTCTGCCTCCTGTGCACAGACACTCCTCACACAGCTTTCAGGAATGAACCTGAAAGCCTCTAAAATCTGCCCTCCCTCCTGTCTCAGTCGGCACCACCAAAGGATTTGGTGGTCTACGAAGTGATGTAACAGGTTGTTATTACTCTTATTTTTTCATAAATTTGTGTTTTTAAATGTAGTAGCGATGCTGGAAGTTAACTTGGAGACTAAGGAATAAGCCAGAAACAAGGATGTGCTGCTGGTCCTTGGGCAAATCCATCTCTTAAGAATGTCTACACAGAAGTCAAGAGTTTTTTTCCTTTTCCTCGTCAACACAGAAATGAAGAGGGTTTTTGTAGACGAGAACCTTTCCTGAACATTCAGGTAGCTCAAAATGACCACTGGACAGAGGGCTGACACCTGTGAAGTTTTCCAGTTCTTTTTCCGCAGCTTGTTGTAACTAAGGAAGGAGATTTTATTTTATTTTTTTTTCCCCTTAAAACTTCTTGGGTTTTTTGTTTTGGTTTTTTTTTTTTGTTTGTTTGTTTGGTTTTTTTTTTTGGTAGAACCAAAGCAAATGCATTTGGTGCCTGCAGTGCTGCATTTTCAAGACTGGAAGATTACTCTGCTTTTTCCGAGGTCTTTTGCTCCGTGGCCTTTCCTTTCCCATCCCCTTGTACCGTTCTCTGCTCCCTGCAGGACCAAATGAGAGGCTCTTCCACGGCCAGCCCCGCCAGGGGGGTGTGAGTCGTGATCTGTGAAGGGGAGTTGCTTCTTCTCTTCGTTATAACTCCACGAAATGCTTCCAGCCTTGCAGCTTGGTTGCTGCCTGAAGTGTTTCAATTGATGTGTTTTAACTGAGCAAACTGCCCTCGGCTCGGCAGAGCAGGAGAACCCTGTCCGTGTGATGAAGTGGGGAATGGCCCTGCCTTTCAGCCATGGAAGCAGCGAGTCCTGAGCCTGAAATTTCCCTGGAAGGAGCCTCTTTTGGACCCCTCCCAGCCTAATTCTGCAATTGCTTTGCTCTTTTTTTCCAGATCAAAACCGAAGACCTCAGCGACTCCTTGCAATCTGCCATCCCCCCTAGGTCAGGTCACCTCGTGCAGGGATCATCAATGATGCCTGGAAGCCAAATTGCAGGGGTGAGTGACTGGGCTGCTCCAGGGATCCACGAGGCCTTTGCCAAATCCCTCGGGACGCTGGCACTTTCCCACTAGACTGGAAAAGTGGATCTGTGTTGATAAAATTCAGCTTCCTCCTCAGCCTTTCTTCCCTGCAGGTGGATCCTAAAGTAGACTGGACACATCCTTGGATGGGATTTCCTTTGAGGGTTTGCTAAGTAGGCAAACCACACCATGGTCAGGAAATGCCTTGAATTGGAAATAACTGGAGACTGAGACAACACCAAGGGGAAGTGTCAGATGTGTTTGCTCTGCTCTTCCTCATTCATGAATGTCTGGTTAATGCCATTGTTGCAGATAGCATTCTAGGCTAGATTAACTCTTAATCTCAACCAGATGCCTCAAATTGATTTACACCAGACAAGACATTCATTCCTTGAGGGGAATTTTTTTTTTTTTTTTCCCTAAGGGAAAAAATTTGAGTTTAGCACTTAACTCTTGTTAAATTCTAGTCGGAGTTGGATGCCAGAAGGGCACACAGGTGCTCAGCAATCTCTTCCCTCCTTCTTTCACGGGGGGAATTCAGATCCATTATACAATTTAGGGACTCTTCAGTTCCTCCCAAAATTCACAACAGTGCCGTGGAAAGCCGTGGTTGTGGGTGTCGGTGAGGTGGGACAGTCTGCTGCAATTTGCCATGTAATTTTAGGGAGTTCACTCCCTGAAAACGCATTATCTGGAAGAAACTGAAATCCAAGAGGTTTCACTGCTCCTTCTAACAACCAGCGCTTGATTGCCTCAAAAATGCCATTTCCAAGAATGAGTTTTTTTCTTCAGATGAAAGCAGACAGTCTGTGTGTGTGTGTGCACAGAATTCCTCTTGAACAGCTGAAACCTTCAGATCCTGCAGTACCTCTGGATCTGTGGCTCTCAAAATTAAAAAGTCAACACATCCAGCATGTTGGCAGTTCAGTAAAAGGTGTGAAGGGGGTCAAGGAGAGGAGATGTTTTCATCAGTTTTACTGTTCCCTTTGCTTTTTTTCCCGTAGGATATGAGCTCCCTCCACACCCTGCAGCAGCTTGTGTTGCTTCCTGGACATATGCAGTCAGTTCCCCAATTTCTTCTGTCCCAGTCTCAGGCAGGACAACAAGGTAAGAGCCACAAAAGCTGAAATGGGCATCGTAATAAGCAGATGAATATCGAGGAAAAGCCTCTCTTCTCTGGGAGTGTTGCTTTCAGTCAGCCTGTTGGGTTTTCTAAGCCTGTTCCCCCCGAGGTACCCGACGCTTCCCACCCATCCCGGGCTGTTCCCACGCCGGGGATGATCCCAGATCCACGTGGAAGAGTCCAGCTCTGGCGATGCTCCTGGCACCTGTGCCTTGTGCGCTCCAAGAGTGCCACCTTGGGGCCAGGCTGAATTCCCACCGGGAATTCAGGGCAGCGACTGGTTTCCAGCAACACCGCAAGGAGCTGCTCCCTGGGGAGCGGTCCCAGCCTGCCTGGGCTCCCTCCCACTCTGCAGTTCTTCCAGAAAACCCATCAGAGGCTGAGCTGATCTCGGGAAGTACCTTGGAGGGAGGGAGAATCCCGGGAAGGAGCTGCAGGGCAGTGCTGGCAGGAGAACAGGCAGCTCTGACCTGGGGAGGGCAGTGAGAGGTCTGGAGCTGCCGTGGGGCAGCAGAGATCCAGCTGCCTCTGAAACACGGTGTAACCAGCTCCAGGGAAGGGCTGAGGACTGGACCCAGCACTGGAGAAAGTCCCCGTGGTTCTGGGTTTACCCCTGATATTTTTTTAAGGCATTTCTCCAGCACCAGGGATGCAGACATGCCATGGAGGATCTTTTCTGCTGCCTGTGGACAAATGTAGGCTTTGATCCATCACCCGACAGATCCAGAGTGATTTAGGTCCTTGGCTTGATTTATTCCAGCACAGAGCTCACTCTGTATGAACCAAAATTCAGAATGAAACCCTTAAATCTCTGCAGCTCAAATCCACTGGTACATACCCTGTATGTGGGCAAATGGGAATTTTATTTCTTACTGACAGCACATTAACTCTTCTCTCTGTCAAATGATGCTGAGTGATGCACAAAGAAACTATGTGATGTGTATTTACCAAGAATCTTAAATGTAGTTTCTTTGAAATAATGTCAGGACAATCTGTTGCTTGCTGCCTGCTTTTATTCAGGTATAATAAATACATTATACTTCAAAGCAGAACTTCCTGCCTTTTATAGATTAGAATTCCTTCTGTTCAGTGACTTTTTTGGCAGCTTTAAGCCCCCACAGATGGCCACTTGTTTGGCTGTGACCCCTTCCAGTTCCAGACTTGCTCAAGACTGGGGTTTTTTTTGGCCAGGAGCTGGATTTTTGTGCAGGAGCACTTGCATTTGCATGAGTGGTTGCCAGGTTTTAATGATCCTTTACTGTGTCCATGCACAGCCACTGGGGGAGTGGAAGGGAAGGCACAGCTTGGTTTTGTGGAATTAGTTGTTTGGTACAAGCACAGGGGGAGTTTTCTTCCTGCTGAAGAGATGCACAAAATATTCCTGCAGTTGTCCCTGGAGCCATCAGGGGAACACCCTCAGTGTTTCCTGAATTCTGACTGGTGGACACCTCAATCCATGGATTTTATGGCCAAAGGGGCTCGTGGGCTCAGCCCTTCCAAGGATTTCAGTGGGGGTTTTCTGTTTTAAAGCTGCTTTTAAGCCAGAGAAATCCCCGTCTCTGGTTCCTCCTGCCCCGATGTGATTCCCTGTGCAGCCCTGAGCTCCATGCTCTGAAGGTGGGAATGAGCAGCCAGGGAGATGCTGGGAATACTGTCAGTCAAAATATTGCTGCTGAAGTCTTCATCTTGTGAAAACAGCCTCAAATCTCATCAGCTGTCAGACCGGTGATTCCTGAATCCAGCCCATAATTTTCATTTGAGCTCCAGCTTAGCTTTCACCAAGGTGTTCAATCATGATTTTAAAGACTCCAAATGACAGAGCATCTGCCATGTCCCTAGGCAAACCATTCCTGTGATTAATTACCTGCTCTGTTAAAAATGTGCACCTCATTACCAGCCTGGATTTGAAATTCAAAGTTGTTCCAGCGTGAGGGAAAGCTTATTGAAACCCCAACCTAAATAAATACAGGGGACAGTGCACATCAGGGCTAAATTAAACAAGAAAAGGCAGTAAAAGAGAGAGGGGAGAGAGGAGAGATTGATCCTGGAGATGATCTGTTTTCCTGTTTATTAGCAGAAGTCCATAAATTTCTGTGGATTTCCCTATAATTGTCAGTTAAAATCAATTAAATGTATTGACTGTTTCAGGAGAGGTGATAAATCCTCACCACATTCCATAGGTTTCACTCACAATGGACTTGATCCAAACTAAATTTCTAGGGAACTACACAACTTAGTCCTGTAGGACATTCCCTGTAAGAGATATGGGCTTGTACTTGGCAGTTTGTCAACTAAACAATTACACAGGCTCCATAAATACTAAGTTTTTGTTGGGTTTATAGATTTCCCTTCTTTTTTCCCCTTCATCATTTTTGCACCAGTTCATATATTCCTGAAGAAATTCAATTTATATGAAATATGGTGGGGGGGAAAAGAAAGGGTCAGATGGCTTCAAAATGACACTTGAAAATGAAATGTGTAATAGAAAGCAGAGTGGGAGGGCTCATGAGATTAACTGGGGGATCAGGGGTTTTTTTAACAAGACCAAGTGGCTGAAAGTTGGGAGTCAGAAAAGCTTGTGTTGGAAATAAGATGTACATTTTTCTAACAGCTACAATGATTAAGCACTGGGCGAGATCACCATGAAGGATGGAGTGACTTCCCTGCTGCTTGGCACCTAAAATCAAAGTTAGAGGCCTATAAAAAGCTCTGGTTCAGCCTTAGGGTAATGAGCTCCACAGAGGGATCAGTAGATGAGATACTTTACTTTTGTAATTATTGTAATAATCCCTTTCAGGCTAAAGAGCCATGAGAAGAACCTTTTCTTTCCCATAATCCAGGCCAGAGCCAGACACTTCGGTCATGGCTGAAATTCTTGTTTTTTGAGCAAGAACTGGCTGATGGAGCTGAACACCCAGAGCTCCACAAGCCTTTCCTGGGCAGGGATGTTCAGCTGACGAAGGAGCTGCTCTGACCAGAGATGCCTCTCTTTTTATCTCCTCAGCTTTGCAGCCAAACCTCCTCTCCTTCCCTCAGCAGCAGGGCAGCCTCCTCCTCTCCCAGCCCGGACCCAGCCTGGCATCACAGGTAACCCCCACCTACAGGGGGGGGCAAATGGCAGAGAAAATCGGGTATTTTCCTGTTGTTGTGACCCTCAACCTCGTTTTCTGGGGCTGCTTTTACAGGCTGTGGGGCGTTCTGGGCTCCCGGGCTCATCAGTTGAGCCCCACCTGGATGTCCCCCAGCACTTGCAAGTGGCAAAGCACCTGACCCCCTCAGGGGCATCGGAGGAGCCAAGTGACCTGGAGGAGCTGGAAAAGTTTGCCAAGACCTTCAAACAGAGGCGGATCAAGCTGGGGTTCACACAGGTGAGGGGCCTGATGGGTGGGAGGGGTGGGGTGGCTTGTGGTGGGGACAGGTTGAGCTGGGGGCGGGGTGGTGGTGGTGGTGGAAGGGCTGGGTTAGGTTGAGTTTGGCTCATTTTGAGGCATCCCCTTCCAAATGCACGAAGAGACAACCCCTTCCTAACACTCCATTCGTTGCCTCATGATCTGCAACTTCTCCAGCAGATGGGGTGTGGGGCAGGTCCCCGCGGGAAAACGAAGCCGCTTTCTCTGGAAAGGCGGGTCATGGAAACAAGGGTGAGCCCAGAGGTGGCCTGACAGCAGGAGTCTGTGCGGGGCTTTCCCGAGCTCATGGTGGGGTTTGGGTCTTCCCTGGCAGGGGGATGTTGGACTGGCCATGGGGAAGCTCTACGGCAACGACTTCAGCCAGACCACCATTTCCCGCTTCGAGGCCCTCAACCTCAGCTTCAAGAACATGTGCAAGCTCAAACCCTTGCTGGAGAAGTGGCTGAGTGATGCAGGTGGGTGACATGAGGTGCAGAAATGCCACTGGGGTGAGAGGATCCATCCAGGAACCTCCAGCAAAAGGTTAATCCGTTCAATCCCTCCCTGCGTAAACTGGAGAGAATGGGAAGGAACTCGAGGTGCTCAGAGACCAGCCCATGAGCTGTGATTAGAAAAGGAAGACAACACTGAGAGGGGAAATCCCCAGTGGCAGCAGGACTGGCCTGGTGTCCTCTGCAGGCTGATTTTGACTAACTGGTATCCAGGTGGTTTAGCCAGGATCTTCAACTGTGTGAACTTAAACCACTGGAAAATCCCCATCAGAGCAGGCTGGAAATCAGGCTGGACAAAGGAAAAGCAGTGTGTGGATTGAAACATTAGCACTCCTCTTTCTTCCCTGATTTGGACAAGCTCAGCGATGGATTTGGGGCTGTTGGAGCAATTTTCATCCTCATCAGAGGAAGGATCCGCACGGGAGGAAATCTTTATGTATTTTAGGAGGTGCCTTAGTGCACAGAAAGCATGTAGGGATGAAAATAACTCATCATCTCCTCGAATAGCTCTTTTTTTTCTCTCCCTCTTCCCCCAGAATCTGCTCCTTTGGATTCTTCCATGAGCACTCCCAATTCCTACCCCTCAGTGAACGAGATGTTTGGACGGAAAAGGAAGAAGAGAACCAGCATCGAGACCAACATTCGCTCCACGCTGGAGAAGAGATTCCAAGATGTGAGGGCAAAATCTTCCCAACTCTCTCTGAGTTCGGTATTTTCTAGGTCCTGGTAGCACTGAATCCTCTTAAAAAAGAAAAAAAAAACAAAACAAAACAAACAAAAAAAAAACCCCACATCTCTTTTGGTTTGTTTTGAAAGCAGGTTAGAAAATGCTTGAAGAGGTTAACAGGGAAAGTGTTAAACCCGAAGAAATTCCCCATTATTTCCTTGGCAAATGTTGTTTTAAGGGAATTACAGTTTTATCACCACATTTTCCCCATTATCACCCACTGAGCTGTTCTCCTACACCCACCTCTTCTCTTTTGGAGTTGCAGTTTTGTGTCACAGGAGCTCTGTGGCCACGATGCCCCACTAGGCAGCTGTTGTAAGACCACGGTTTCTCCAAATTTTGCTGCTGAAACCATTCAGAAGTGGAGCCTTCTGCTTTTTCAGCATCAAGAATGTCAAGAAAAAAACCACCACAGAAAGCAAACAGAGCTTTAATCAGCAGGACTGAATTGTGCATTGAAAATTTCTCATCCAAACTGTTTCTGATCAGCCCTTGTGGGTTTTTTTTCTTGGCTTCTCCCTCATATCAAAATCTGCTCAGCCACCCTCAGATCATTTTGGCACCTCATTTTCAGCTGGTAGAAGGCGTCCTTTGTAATGGGAACACCGCCCTGCCACCTCTGTGCCGGGCGTTTTTTTGACCCTCGAGTCTCCAACTCAGATCAAACCCCCACAGAGCTCAAGCTGCTGTCAAAATGCACCAGGGAATAAATGGGTTGCTATTATTCCCCTGGGTAAATGAGGGATGGAGGAGGGAAGAGAAGCAGTGGCTTTTCTGAGATGGTGCAGAACCAGCAGTCAGAGCTGGCTGATGAGGCCACCAGGCTTCAGGTGCCCCCCAGCAGTGATTTAGGGGCTGTTAAAGAGTGTGTGGGGCTTTGTGCGGTAGCAGGGACAGGTGACTCACCCCACGCTGAAGCTGGTTCACAGAACATGATCTCTCACTCAAATATTTACCCTTTGTCTTAGGAGCGAGTTTTGTCCCCTCCCCAGTTCGCAGCCAACCCCACCCTTGTCCTGCCAGCACCAGGCGCTGATGCTCGAAGGTGCAGCTCTCTGGGGCTTGCTTTAACCTCCTGCCTCTCTCAGCAGAACCCCAAGCCCAGTTCAGAGGAGATATCCTTGATAGCAGAGCAGCTCTCCATGGAAAAGGAGGTGGTTCGGGTCTGGTTCTGCAACCGGCGCCAGAAGGAAAAGCGGATCAGCTGCCCGATGCCGTCCCCCATCAAATCACCCATCTACAACTCCAGACTGGTGAGACACTTGGGAGGGAGGAGTTCTGCCGGCCATCCCAGACAAGGAGGGAAAAGGCTGTGGGGAGGCAGAGGGGTTTGCAGGAAAAGGACATTTCCTTGTACACACACACCCCTTGTATTCCCTGATCCCGCCATCCAGTGGGAAGCTACACCTGCGGCAGTGTCCAGAGAGGCACCTGGGCTAGTCATGGATTGGGCATGTGATCAACATCCCAACTCAAGTGGAATCCCAGTCAGAGCATTTATGTTTATTCTGTTATTGAAAACAGTAGAAAGAAAATGCAAGTTTCCCCAAAGGAACAGTTTAGTTTAATTGTGGGATCATTTATTTAAATAGGGATGCTGTCCCAAAACCCTCCCCCCTGAAACTGGTAAAGAAAAGCTTTCCGGAGTTACTGGAGGAGGTCTCAGCATTGCAGAGTTTGAGAATTACATCCACTCCCATTGATTTAGTTGTTAACTGTGGAACATAATGGCAACTGTTTATATATCAGTCTGTTGGTTTAGATCTGTGCAGAGGCACAGGATACACTGAATTAGTGCTGATTGTCCTTCTCTCATGTTGTACGTTCACATTTTGGCAAAGTGTCTTTTCATTGCCAGGGAGGATGGGGAAAACATGAGGAAAACGTTGTGAGAGCTGTTGAAAGTGTGTCCTTGTAATCCACTGTCAGTGGATAACGAGCTACTGTTGCGTTTCTGCTGGTTAATTTAGTAGTTGCTCGGTTGCTTTGACATTTAAAAGTGGCAGGAACCTCCCTGCAGTGATGTGAGTGCTGTGCGTGGGAGGGAGAGTCTGTATTCACAAGCAGCGCTTTATCTTGAAATCTTCTGGGCTTTGGAATTATCCGTCAGAAGGCAGGAAAGCATCCCAAGGAGTTTGGCCACTTGTTGCACAACACGCTTGGTCTGCAGTCACACGCACGAAATGCTGCTTGCAAGCCGTGGGTTCTCAAAGCAGGAGCTTGGGTGAATGATCTCCCTGTGACTGTGTTGTACAAAGTGTGCCCCTTGCTCATCAGCCACCCTGAACAACCTACTTGCCTTCAGTATCAAGGCTGAGCAACGAATGCCCCAGGACTGCTTGGATTGCTGCTCCCAAATTACTGTCACCGGAGAATTCCCACCCGTCCACGACTCCCTCAAGGCCGTGGGATTGTTTGTGCCCAGGACCAGAGGGAGCTGGGAGGTCTCAGGCAGAACATCCAAAGGGCAGCAGCTCCTGCAACTGGATTTTGGGACTTCCAGAAAACCGGGCTTGCTTTTGATCATTTTGATCATTTCAGGCTTTTCCACAGCCGGTCCATGAGTTTCGATGGATGTAGAGGGTGTCAGCACCTTGTAAAACTAATTCTGGCTTTTCTTTTCGTGGCCCTGGGCATGGGAATGGTGCTTCTACACAGGAGTGGGAACAAAAATATCCCTGATGTAGGTGATAAGTGTGCCTGGGAGCCAGCACGCTCCAAGGGGAGCGTGAAAGGAGTGGCATTATGTGATTTATACACTCACAGTGCCAAATGCTGTCTGCTTCTGTCCCTCCCCAGGTCTCTACCTCAGGGTCCTTGGGGCCCCTCTCTGTCAATCCAGTGCACAGCACCATGCCTGGGACTGGTAAGCCTTGGGAATCCTGCCCCACTCTGCCTTCCTTCCCTCCTCCCTCTGCCCTGGCTCCCTGACTGCTTGATTTCGGGGTCACATTTGCAGGATACCCTTCATAAGAGCCTTGGGTTTGGCCGGGGAAAGTGTCCCCATACAACGGGTGTACCCGGGATAAGAACAGCCGAGTCTTTCTCTTGGCTGGGATAAAGACATTCCCAGGATAATCCTGGGCAAATTTTAGTGGGGTGTTTAGGTCTGGGAGCCAGACACACATAGGATCCAAGCAAGGGGAGTGCCTGGGGGTGGGTCAGAGTGTCAGATCTCATTTGGGAAGGGAGAAATAGAGATAGGAATAGGAATAGAGATAGGAATAGAAATAGGAATAGGAATAGAAATAGGACTAGAGATAGGAATAGAAATAGGAATAGGAATAGAAATAAGAATAGACATAGGAATAGGAATAGAAACCAAGGGCCACAGGGAGCAGTCCTGTGCCCCCCCCATGCAGGGCAGGCAGCGAATCAGGGGGACAACAGGATGGATACAGGATATGGTGGGAATGTTTGGGCCTGGGCTGTCCTTGGCAGGAGGAGGAGCCCCCGGTCTTACTGTGCTTTCTCACACACAGTAACATCATCGTGTTCCCCAGGGAACTCCAGCAGGCCCTCGTCCCCTGGCAGTGCCCTCCATGCCAGCAGCCCCGGCACAGCCCAGAGCAACTCCAAAGCTGCCATGAACTCTTCTGGTTTCAACTCTTCAGGGTAAGGCAGAGCTCACCAGGGCGTTGGGGAGGCTGGGGAGGGCAGCATTGGGGTCTCGGGGAGGAACATGCAAGCCCTTGGAGGCTCCAGCAGTTGGAGCTACGAGGTGGCACATCGTGATAAGAAAGCTTCACTTCTGACCTGGAGCTTCTTGGCAGCCACAAAATAAGGAAGAGGTAAAGCTGTTAGGGATTGTCCAAAGGAGGCTGTGAAGGTGGTGAAGGGTCTGGAGGGGTCATATGAGGAGTGGCTGAGGGCACTGGGCTTGTTCAGCCTGGAAAAGAGGAGACTGAGGGCAGAGCTCGGCAGGGGCTGCAGCTCCTCCTGAAGGGCAGCTCTGAGCTCTGCTCTGGGGGAGCAGGGTCAGGTTGGATCTCAGGAAAAGGTTCTTCCCCAGAGGGTGGTTGGCACTGACCAGGTTCCCCAGGGCAGTGGGCACAGCCCCAAGGCTGCCAGAGCTCCAGGAGGGTTTGGACAACGCTCTCAGGGACAGGTGGGGATTGTTGGGGTGTCCTGGGCAGGGCCAGGAGTTGGACTGGTGGGTCCCTGCCAACTCAGGATATTCCACAATTCTGTGATTGTAGGAATACGACTCTTTTTCTGCTTGAATACAAGTAACAAATCAAGTTGTGCCTGAAAAGCTGTGCTGGCTAAAAAAAAGGGGGGAAAACCAAATCAAACTGAATAGATAAACTGGCCGGGAGGACTGTCCTAACCTAACCCTTCGTGTGGAGGAAGCAGAGAAAGGCTTATTTTGCCGCTTCTGCTTGGATAACCCCCTCCACAGCCAATTTTCTCTCCTGCAGTGCCACCCAGAGAGCTGTGCTGAGAGTGACTCTTTCACTGTGTCAGAACAAAGATTTTTTTTT
>VXAY01002046.1:84413-96273 GCA_013399855.1 Oxyruncus cristatus | reverse complement strand
TATCTATATTTAGATATTATTGCTGTATTTAGATATTGTGTTGTATTTAGATATTATTATTATATTATTCTTGTATCTGATGTATTTATATATACATATGTTTATTTTAATATATTTATTGTATATAATTATTTATTATTATATAATTATTGGTGGGTTTTAAATGATATTGGCCTGTCTGGCATCCAGGCACAGACATATGTATTATATATGCTAAGGACAAATAACAGAATGGTTTGGGTTGGAAAGGATCTAAAAAATCAACTCATTCCACCCCCCTGCCATAGGCAGGGTCACCTTCCACTAGGCCAGGTTGCTCCAAGCCCCGTCCAACCTGGCCTTGGACACTTCCAGGGATCCAGGGGCAGCCACAGCTTCTCTGAGCAACCTGTGCCAGGGCCTCCCCCCCCTCCCAGGGAAGAATTTCTCCCTGATATCTAATCTAATCCTACTCTCTGTCAGTTTAAAAGCCATTAACTGTTGAGCTTCGATGTGCAGTGGGGAGACAGGCCTCTTCTTTCCTTCCAGGGGATGGAGAAGTATCTTTTTCCTAAGTAGATGTGGAGAACACCTCAAAATGTTTTAAAGCTTGTTCCTCTTCCTTTTCCCAGCCTTCTCCAGCTGGTCAGTCCCTTTTGTCACGTCTGAATTCTTCCTTCCCTATCTGCCCTGACTCTGGACCTTGAGTACCAGGGATGTGAATGGAAACTCCTGGTCAGAGCAGTTAATCACATCCTTATTTCATCTCCTGTGTTCCCAAGGCCCATTAAAACATAATGGTTTTGTTTACCTGGCCTCCAGTCATCCCTGGGAATACCTCAACAGGCCAAACAGGAAGGCTGGGCTTTGCTGCTCTGACTCCTCATCACGTGAAGTCTCTTTGGTGTGAGTTTGGATGTGAGGCCAGAGTTGGGCAGCAGGTACCACTGGTGCTTCTGCTGTTGCACAACTGGAAACTCCTGTATCCCAAAGCATGACTCAACTTCTTCTGATGCACTTCCCTGAATGCTCAGGAGTGATGAGACATATCTTGTGTTTCATGGAAAGGTGTTATAAATAGGAACGAGGTGTAGATATTTGATTATTACATAGCTGGGGGGCTTTTAGCACCAAGAGCAGCACCCACAGTTGTCTGTGCACTGTGATTTCATTCTGGCAGTGTGGTTTTTGCTTGTTTGAGAGATTCTGTATTGCACAGTGAGTGAGGGAAGGTGTATAAAAGAAATACTGCTGGAAAAAAAAATCTTTGTGGGCATAGATTCTAATTCTTCTGCATCAAAAAGATTTGGAGGTCTTGAGGCCATTAAAGATGACGTGAAGTCTGCAGGGAGGAAAGTGGTTTTCACCTTGTCTTGATACTTGCAGACCTTCTGGTCCACTGTGTATTTCTGATCCATTCTGTGTCCCTGTTCCCCTCACAGGATGCTGTTCCCCCTGCCCCTGAGGGTGGCCTGCAGTCTGCTGGGCTGGTTCTCCCTCTACAAGTGGTTCTGCCACTGTTACAGGCACCGGAATTCCGAGTGGAGCTGCAGGCTGGTCACGCTGACCCATGGCATCCTTGCCACCTGTCTCTCTGCTTACATTGGCTTTATTGATGGGCCCTGGCCTTTGAGTCACCCAGGTGAGTGATGGAAGCTGTGGTCCCAACTCCCTCCATGGGTGAGGGCTCTCCCACCACCTCGGCGTCCGGCCCGCTCGAGGAGTGGTGACTGCAGTGGTGTCTGAGCTGTTTTGTGATGGGAAGCACTAGAGAAATGGGGAGGCTGGTACTGCATTTTGCTTGTGTGCTGGCCCTCCCCAGCTGCAGTCTGGCAGGGCGTGTGGTCAGGCTGTGTGGCCATTACGTGTGTGCAGCTGTTGGACTGACAACCGCAGTATTGTGACTTGGGGGGACTTCTCTGGCCGGGCTGTGACCAGTACAAGCCCATACCCCTTCCTTGTCTCAGGTCCCGCTCGTTGCCTTAAAGTTCTTTATGTCCTTATGCTTCAGGGTCACCCAACACCACCCTTCAGGTGCACGGGCTGTGCCTTAGCTTGGGCTACTTCCTCTTCGACCTCTGCTGGTGCGTGTACTTCCAGACGGAGGGTGCCCTGATGCTGGCCCACCACCTAGTGAGCATCGTGGGCATCACAGCCTCCCTGGCCCTGGGGGAGTCAGCCGCCGACGTCAACGCCGTGATCTTCGGCAGCGAGATCACCAACCCCCTGCTGCAGGCCCGCTGGTTCCTCAAGGAGACGGGCTCCTACCACACCCTCACGGGCGACCTGGTGGATTTCTTCTTCGTGGTCCTGTTCACCGGCGTGCGGATCGGGATGGGGGCCTGGCTGATGTACTGCGAGCTGGCCTCCCCCAGGCCCCGCTGGTACATCAAGCTGGGAGGGGTCATCATGTACGCGGTGTCCTGGGTGTTCATGCTCAGCATCTGCCGCTTCGCCAGGAGGAAGAGCATGAAGAAGTACCAGGCGTGGAGGGGCCGGAGGAGCGGCGCTCTGTGCCTGAAAACCAACGGGCACCTGAAGACCCACTGAGGGGGGTGCTGAGTAAAGACTTCCTCGAGTCCACACTGCCTGGTGAGGAGGGGACCGTGCCTGAAATCGGGAGAGGAGCCAACACGCGTTAGCAGTTCTGGAGCCAGATTTATCCCTGGCGTAGCTCCACTGAAATCCGTGGAGCTGTGCCATGGATTCGTTGGGGCGGCAGTGTGTGGCCTGGCAGGGGCTGGGTGAGCACACGCTGGATTGGCACGAGGGAAAGAAGGGCTAATTTTATATACTGACCAGTAACTAGTCCAGCAGTGCAGGTGTAAATAGTGGTGTGAGTAGAAAACTCCTTCAGCACCGGTAGAACCTTGGAGAAGAGAGGAGGAGATACCACTAGGTCTTCATGTTCAGTGTCCTGTGCAGTGTAGGCAGCTAAGAGTGTTCATACTGGTAGGAAGAAGCATATTCTAGTGTTGCATCAAATTCCTGGCTCTTCCACCAACTCATTGTGTGACCTTGGGCAAGTCACATAACTCTAACTCTGTGCCTAATTCCCCATCTGTGACTTGGGGGTGATGGAGCTGATCCATCTGTGTTATGCACTTTCAGATTTTTCCTTGAGAGGTGCTACAGAAATGCAGAGTGAATGGTTGTTATCTGCACTTCGTTCATTATCCCGGTGTTTCCTTTGGGAGAAACGGCTTTGGTGGTTGAGCTAGAGTGTGACTTTAGAAAAATCAGTATTTTAGGTACGTTGTTGTTTCCTACCCTTTCTAATTCCTTTTAATAACTTGTTTATTAACATATTGATAACTTATTTTTCTGTAGTGTCCAGAAGCTCTAATCAGCACTAGAGCCTTACAGGACTAGGTGCTCTGTGAATACACCCAAAGACACAGCCCCTGATGGGAAATGCTTTTATAGCTTTTCACTCTTCATCCCTGACTGTTAAAACTCCACCCATCCCCTACAAATGCTCCTTTTAGCTCCTGGAGTGACTCTCTGTTGTGAGAAGCCCCATCAGGACTTGCCACTAAGGGGTTTTCTGGCTGATTGTCTGCAGAACACCAAAATTCCCTGTGCTGTGCTTATTGACCCAAATCCAAACTGGGATTTCTGTTTGAAGAGTGGCCAACATGCATCTCCAAAACCCAGTGGCTGAGATGGAATTGCTGCCCAGCTCCGAATTTGCCCTTTGCAAGCCTGATCTTGGCTCTCCTTCATCTGAATTGATGCCTTGACCCCTGGGCTTTGAATTCACTTTGTCTCCCTCGTTGGAGCTGTGTCACTTTATAAAATGAGCATTTATAGGGTCAGAGAGACTTATTTTACAGCTTAATAATTAAAGAAGCAGAGAGGCACAGAATGTGGCCTTTTTTAATCAAAATCTGACTGAGAGAAAAAATAGTCATTACTTATCTGGCCCCGTTTGCAGGGAAAAATTGTCCCCAGCTGGCAGCTTCTGGTGTTTGTTCCACTGCATATTCTTGAGCTGTTCCTTTGTTGTTGCTGTCATTATTAGGATCATTTCACTGGAGCCTCAGCACCAGCCCTCCAGTGCAGCTCAGGGCCTGAGCCTCCCCTGCTGCAGCCAAAGACCTGAAGAGCCCAAAAAAAGCCCTTCAGATGAGCAGAGCCAAGTGGTGAGCTGGTCCTGAAAAGGAACCTTCACTCATCCAGCACTGCTGAGCCTTGAAGGGAGACAAGAAGGGCTAGTTGGGGCTTGCTGGTTCTTTCCCAGCTCTCCTGAGCGTGTCAAAGAGCCTTTTTGCCTCAGCTTACCCACTTTCTGCAGTGGGTACAGCGTTACCTACCTCGTGGGGTGTTTCCATTTGGCACCAAGCCACCTTTGATGGGTGTTGGGTGGTTTGTGCTGCATAAAAGCAAAACGCTGTTGCTTTGAGCCAAGCACTTCTCGCTGTGACCCATCAGCAGCACTCGTGTCACCTGAACGTGGCAGTTCCCAGCATCTGCTTGCCTCCCAAGAGCAGGAGTCCGAGGTGTTTTGCAAGGGTGCTTTATGGGTAGGAGCCAAAGGGACTAAAGCGTGTGCTGCTTCTGGTTCACATGGACCCCCCAAACTGAAGGAAGGATGTCTTGGTGGGTTTTCCCTGTAGGGATTGCAGTAAATCTGGAGCCAGGAAGAGTTTCGTCAGCCAGCCTGACCAGGGAGAGGGGCTTTCAGCAGCCAGGCCTTGAAGAAAGGTAGGTGAGAACAGCCTGCTTGTTTCTCAGTGCAGCTGTGGACTTGCCCACCAAGAAGACTTTGCTGAGCAGCCCTGGTGGTTTGGGCTCTGAGGTTTGGTGTGCAGTTCGTGTGTGGTTACCTGGACAGGTAACCCTGCCCAGGTGAATGAGGCTGTCACTGACTGCAGGTACCTGTGAAACACCTTGTGTGGAGATGTTTTGAATTCCAGGGGCTCAGTGGTCCCCCTTCTTTGAGCTGGGGGAGAACTGGTTGGAAGGAGAACATGGATCAATGGCTTTAGAAGTTAAACAAAGGCACCAGAAAACAAAAGGGCAATTAGGAACAGCTTTATGAGGTGGAGCTACAACAGCATCTCAGAGCAAGGCCTCATAGTCTGTCTTCTGGCTCCAGCACAGACTCACACACCCAGAAGTACAATTCCCAAGCTGTGGAGCACAGGGTGGGACCTGTCCTCAGGCTAGTCCATGGTGGCTAGAGCAAACTGTGAAAGGAAACTGCAGAGCTAGTGTGAAACAATAACTTGTGTTTGAATTACTGTGTAATAGCAACTAATGTTCCACCAGTGAATGGTGTAGATGCTTTGTATTATGTTTTATAAAATAAAGATTATTTAATTACACGAGGAATTTCCTTCCTCTCTTCGGGAGCTGTTCCTAAGTTGGACTGTGTATTTTGGATGAGTGTAAATGAGCAAAGGGATGGTCGGTGAGTGCTTTATTTTCACAACAACTTGTACAGCTTTCAGCATTATTGCTTCTTGGGCAGGTAAGTGTTGTTCTCTGCAAGGTTGTCTGAGGAGCACTCCGTTAAAATTTCAGGATTAATTTCTTCATGGAAAGGGCTGCCCAGGGAGGTGGTGGAGTCCCCATGCCTGGAGGAACAACTGGATGTGGCACTCAGTGCCCCGGGCTGTGACTGATCAAGGGTGGACTCGATGATCTTGGAGGTCTTTTCCAACCTCACTGATTCTGTGGTTCAGTAATACAGAGCAAAAATGTTGCCTTTGTTTTCCATGCTAAGGGACAAGGTTCTCCTGTGTTTCCACACCATGTCCTCTTCTCATTCATAAACTAAATACTGTTGCCTAGGAACTGCTTCACTGGGAAGAGGGTGTGTATTAGCATTATTTAATGTTTAACTTAATTTAACGTTGCCTTGTGTGGGGGTACTTGCAGCTGTAGAGATGAGCCTGTGTCAGCACTGTGCAGAGGTGCAGCTTTAATCTGGGCTCTGAGTGGTGCTGGTCTGTCTCTGCTGGGGTGTTTTTGCTCCTGTACTGGGGCTCTGCCTCCGTTCAGAGCCAGAGAGGCACTGCAGGCGGTGCAGCTGCTGGGAGCTGGGTGTATCATGTTGTGTTCGTGCCCCAGAGCTCCCTGGGCAGGGCTGTCCCAATCTGCTGAGGGAAATGGGAGCTGCCAGGAGGATGTGCTGGGCTCAGGGGCTTCTTTTGCCCTTGGTGCAGCAGCTGAGCCCTGGGAAAGCCACCAACGCACACAACAGCTCCGTCAAGTCACTTGGAAAGCTGTGCACTCCTTCTTTAAAAGCTCTGCTTCCGGGGCTGCTCCTGAAATTAGAGGAGAGGAAAACATTTCTTCTTCAGTGATGCTTAAAAGACCTGGGCACCACCAAGGATTTCCGTGAGCCAGGCATTGGGTAAATCCAGAAGGGAAGGTGGGTCCTGTCCTGTACCAGCAGGTCTGGACCTGTGTGTAGCCAAGGAAAGGCCTGTAGTGCTGTGCTGGTAAAGAACAGCCACTCTGCTTGCTTATGGCCACAGCACTTTTCCAGGGATCCAGGGTGCCAAAAGTCTGCTTTCTATAAATAGTTAAGCCAATTTAGCTGTTTGCATGTAACCCTTATATCGTGCTCACAATCCTCGGGCGCCGGGGAGCAGCTGCTGAGCCCTCTGGAGCTGTTGGCCTGTTTACAGGGCACGGGCAGCCCTGGGAGTGGGGTGAAGGGGTCTCAGGGACTGCAAGAATTTATGCTGGGAGTTCGTTTAACCCCTGAGGTAGTCCAGGAGCAGAGAGAGGAAAGCGCAGCAGCATTCTGAAGCTTTGCTTTAGAGCTGCAGGCGTCCTCCAGGTTTTACGTCTTCAGGAGTGACGTGCCAGAATGTAGCTTTAAGTCAGTGGACAGATGTGCTCTGACTGTAGATTGAAATCTGCCCCCCTACACCCAATTAATTTAATTTTTTATTGTCCTATTATTTCTTTAAAGCTTTCCCTGCTGCTTGCCTACTCGCCCTGCAGTAGAGCTTTATAAAATTAACCTCTTCTTTCAGTCCTCTGCCCTCTTTTTGTAGCTGAACTCCTTATTTGTGTTGGAAGAAATTGCAATTTTTTGATAGTCAAGGCTTTATTCCCTGGCAGCAATAGTCCAAGCACTGATGTAAAAGCATTTTAAGTCTTTGAAATCAGCTATTAGACTGATACCAGTGCTGTCAGCGGGTCTTTCTTGGACAAAAAAGACGAGAGAATGGTTTAAGCTTCATGGTGATATTCTTGATACTTGCAGATTTTGTATAGTCTGGAAATAAGACAACACGGAGTCTTCTGTGTCCAAAGAAATCAAATTTCAGAGAGGGAGAGGGAAACAGTCAGCACTGGCTTTGTGTTCCTTAAGCAACTTCTGGGCAAGGAGCAACTCTCTTTTGGTTATATCAATATACCGGCTCTCTCCAAGTCAGCTTCAGTAAGTGCTCTAATAAATCTGTGTAAGAGAAGGTGTTTGATTTACCCTGTTTCCCTCAGGTTCCAGGGGCAGTTTGGCAGCTGATAAGTTGGCAGCATAAGGGATCTTTAGAAAATTAATGAGGAAAACTGAATAGATCAAGGTATATGGCAAGGCTTTTGTAAAGTCAGAGTGGTTTACAGGTAATTCACTTTGAATGAGAAGGAGAAAGTGTCGGGTTCTGCAGCTTCTTAAATGCTACAAACCACAGGTTTTCAGCAATATTTGTATTTTGCTGTTTGAATTGTGTCAAAAGGTTAATATCTGTTCAGTGATGAGAAATTACATCGTTCATCTCCTTAGATTTTACCCCGTTAACAAACGACTCTTTGTTTTTAATCCCCCCTCAACGTCAGAGGACGTTGATTCCAGCAGAGAGTGAGAAGGGTCCTGACAGAATGTGCAGCAGCTTCATCTGTCCTCACAGAGGTGGCTGCTTTATTCATGCTGATATGGAAAGAAAGCTTAGTGCTATAAAAATGCTTACTGCAACGTGGATTAGCCAGGTTTAGGAACTGTAATAAGCTGTCACAGGGGAAGCTCTGATAGATTAGTCTATCTGTGTCTCAACAGAGGCAGCAAAGCATTGCATTTGTGTCCCAAGTGGCCTAGAAGAGACCAGCCCTGGGTGCATTTCCAGCAGCTCCAGGGAACTGGGTGCAGGACAAGCTGCCTGTCTGTAGGTAGTAAATCAGGAGCTTGTTTTAAGATGGGAAAAGGCTTTGAAGTTGCATAGAAGTGTGGAGCCCAGCACGAGTTTCTGTGTGTTTTGTCAGGTTAGGGTTGCATCCAGATATGAAAGTGGCCACGGGATCCAGCAGCTGTTGGTGCTTGAGGTGAGTTTGAGTGGGTGGAATCACAGGGCGCTACAAACAGTCACTGAGGCAGGAAGGTTTGAGCTGTGTTAAGGTTAAGAGCAGAGCCAGGCTTACCCCAGCCCTGACCCGAGATCAAGGTCCTCTCTGTTCTTCAGGAGTCACAAACTCATATGCACCTTTGGGAAATGAGCTCTCTTCTCTGTAAGCATCGGGGATAATTTCCCTCCTGTTGCACACGGTGGAAAGGCTGGCTATTGCCTTCCAGAAGCAGCAGACCAAGAGCTGGAACAGCAATTTATTTATTACCATTCCAAAATACTGGTGCATTCTATCAGTGGCTTTAAATTGATGACTTGAAAGTAGCAAAAGAGACTTTGTCCCCTTGATTTTTATGATGGACCTCAGCAAAACTCAGCTGGTCATCATGTCTGACTCAGCACATCATTTTGCAAAGCCTTCTTCTATCATTTTCTTTAGTTTTGTTTACTGCTCTTCAATTTACTATTTACGTTCTTTACTTTCTATCCTATTCTTGAGGTCTGCAGGAGACCCGTTGCACACACAGCTAGGTTGCTCTCATGGCTGGTTATCCCACCTGAAACACGAAGGGAGATTTTCCTGAAGGAAAAAGGGCCACACGCGCTGTTTATTCACAGCTGAAATTTGAACGGTCGCCTTTTGCTGATTTCTGTGGCTTTCTTTGCTGAGCCCCCAGCGGTGCAAACCCCCACGGAGCACGGCAGGTATCACACGGCTTGGAAATGCTCCTTTCCAAAGGGGAACGAGCGTGGGATTAGGAGCTCACCGTCCACCTGCTGGGAAGCTCAGGTTAGAGGAGCCATTCGAGGCTTTCCCAGCAGATGGCAACAGCTCCTCGGTGCGAGGCTGGGAAAGAGGGATTAGGCAAAAGGATCCTCAGTAAACACTTTCTCTATAAACCTGCCTTTGCAGGAGCCCCTACGTGGCACCTTCAAGGATCTGTCCTTCGCTTCAGAGCAAAATAAATTATGCTCCATAGGAATCATACGTTTTTGCTCCAGGGTTCTCCTCTCTTGAGCTTCTTAGCTCGGCTTTGGACTGGAAAATAGACTTTGGGGGACATTGGTGCTGTGCCCTAGAGACTGATGAGGTTAATCAGAGAAACACAGAATGGTTTGGGTTGGAATTGACCTTAAAGACCATCTTGTTCCAACCCCCCTGCCGTGGGATGGTACTCTGTGGTAAATTCAGCACAAGTGACAACTTCAGAGCTACCAAAAAAAGTATCTAGTTTGGTTTGTACACTGTAATCGGTTATTGATTTACCTACCCCATATTTCATGCTGTAAAACTGCCCGGGCAGAATTATCATAAACAGGCATCCATCTTAACCTAAGTATGCAGTCAGCTCGAACCACAAAAAAAAAATAAAAATAGCATTTGCAGAAAAGAGAAGCAGTTATGGTTTCAGTATCTATGTCTTAGGATTTCCTCCAGCTAATTGTTGTCCTCATTATGTTGTCATGCACAATAAAATATAATTAAAGGAATAAAGAAGCATCGAGGCCTAAACATGAATCACAAGGTCTCCCAGGAGCCTTCCCTTCTCCAGGCACGGAACTTGATGTTCCCGAAGTTAAAAGCAGGGAGGGATTTATTGCAGGGAAGATGCAATAAAGGGATATATAATAAATAAATACAGATATATGGAGGTATTCAGTCACTTCATCACCACTGTGGTGCACAGCTGCAGAATGAGAGGCAGACGTGGCTGCTTGTCTTGCACTCCCACACTTTTTTTTTTTCCCCCCCAAGCCTGTATTTTCCTCAAAAGGAAACCAAAAAAGGAAGTATAAATGGCCTGCGTATATATGTCAAGTATCATGTAGAAAATGATTTCATCCCACGCTTCCCCTCTTTGCTCTGAACTTCATCAAAACAACAAATTCTTCAGACTCTCAGACAGTCTGCTGGCTTCCTGATCCACGCTCACTTCGCTCCAAAGCAGGAAAAGGCTCCGTGTTCCAGAGCAGCAGCAGCCTGGATTTAGCTTCAGGCAAGGTATGGTCCTGTGTGCTTAGGGAGGAATCTGCTCCTGAGTTTCCAAAGCCTGTTTTCCAGGCTCTTTCCAAGTCCAGTGTCCTGGCTTTGAAGTATATGATGGTAAGATTAATTAAAGGGAAGGAGGATGGTGTACCTAGATGATTGGGATTAGTTAATAAGGTTATTTTAGTCTGCTGGCATTTGGCAGGAAAGACTGATGTTCCACGAGTTCCTCTGTGCAGGGAGGGCAGGAATCACTGCCCACCCTCCCTGGCAGAGGAACCATCCTGGTTGTTTCTGTGCTGCTCGTGAGCTTTAATTCCTGGAGGAGAAGCGTGGAAGGTTCGTGAAGTTAGAGCATGTAGATGTTATCTCCAGGTGTTTGAGAACAAGTTGCTTGTAGTGACAGGACAAGGAGAAGTGGCCTCGCACTGACAGAGAGCAGGTTTAGATGGGATATTAGGAAAAAATTCTTCCCTGGGAGGGTGCTGAGGCCCTGGCACAGGTTGCCCAGAGAAGCTGTGGCTGCCTCATCCCTGGAAGTGTCCAAGCCCAGGTTGGATGTTGGAGCAACCTGGGCTAGTGGAAGGTGTCCCTGCCCATGGCAGGGGGTGGAATGAGACGATATTTAAGGTCCCTTCCGAGCCAAACCACTGGGATTCTGTGTAGAGCTGAGACAGCATTTCTCTCTAAAGCAGTGTTGTGCATGGCATAAATAGCAAGGACAGACAGCCGTGCACCAGCAAGGATGTGTTTGTGCTGAGGAGAGGGAAATCCACACCTGCTGAAATTTAAATGTCCAAGTATCCCCTTTTTGCTGATTTTTTCACATTGGAGTTTTTTTACATTAAGAGGAGCAGGAACTTGCTGCAGTGCTTCTGGAAGGCTGAGGTATGTGCAGGGAGGGATCAGCTCCTGGATTTATGTTGACCTTCACCTGCGAGAAAAATACCTAATGAAACGTGTGTGTGGAAATGCAGGGAATGTGAGACTGGATACGGAGCCACAAAAGGATCTAGAGCAGAAACAGCACAGGCGGTGACTCTTTGAGACAGAGCTCCCGGCACTTCACTATTTTAATTCGCTGTTTATTTTCTTTCTGCTGTTCAGTCTCTTTGGTGTCATATTTTCCATCCCGCAGCCCGTGGAGATGGAGGCGCGGGCACTCCCTGCCCTCCGAGCTTGTGACGAGGCAAAAACCGGGGAGCGGGAGGGAGGAGGAGGAGGGCTGGGGATGGGAAATGGAGAGGGAAACCTCTCCGGCAGGGATGCGGGATAAGGGAGGAGGGACTGTGACTTGAGTGGGGACGGGAGGAGAAGGAAACACCCCGCTGGCCTGGGAAAGGCTTCCCGAAGGGAAAGGGGAAAACGCAAAGGACCAGCGGAAGGGCAGAGAGGGAGGAGGAAGAGGAGAAGGTGGAGGAGGAGACGGAGTGGGGAAGAGAAGGAAAAGGAAGGGGAGGAAGGAAAAGAAAAGAAGGAGGAAGAGGAGAAGGAGTAGGAGAAGGAGGAAGAGAAGGAGGAAGAAGAGGGGGAAAAGAGAAGGAAAAGCGGGTGAAGAGAAGGAAAAGGAGGAGAAGGAGGGGAAGAGAGCGAA
>VXAY01002046.1:65015-83691 GCA_013399855.1 Oxyruncus cristatus | reverse complement strand
CTCTTCCTTTTATTTTTTTTTTTTCCCCCCCCCTGTGGCCTGGATATTCTGCGCGACTGCGAAGAGGAGTTTTGGGGTGGGTTTTTTTTGAATTTTCGTTTGTTTGTTTGTTTTTTTGTTTTTGTTTTTGTTTTGTTTCCCTCCTCTCCTGCCCTTGAACCGGGTTTGCCCCTCCTGTGCGTGCCTCTTTCTCCCGGAGCTAAGGCTGGATCCCGGGACCTCGGCGAGGGGCGAAGCCTCGTTCGTACTCCCGCAGTAAATAAGTAAAATGTAAATTGGATAATACGACCTCTTGCCAAAGGCTCCAATGAGTGGCACACAGTCCACAATCACGGACAGGTCAGTATAAAATGAAATTTCTTTGGTTTTCGTCTTCTCTGAAGTCTGGGCTGTTCCCAGGGCTCGTGTACTTCGCGTTCTGGCTTCATTGATAAAAAGGAATGAGACGAGCGGGGTTAAATCTGAGTTTCTGGGAGCCTGTCTGAACCCAGGGTGTCTGACTGTCAAAGCGGCTGGGTTAACTTTGAAACCGGAGTATTTCAAGTCCAACAGCTTTCAAGCCTGCCAGGCTGACTTTGTAGGAACCACGGGTTGTCATTCAGCTCCCGGGATGGGCCGGTGGCTGGGAGGAACACCAGAGGAAGTTCTGCAAGGAGTTAAAGCAGGAAAGGCGACAGGAGTTTGGGATTCAGCTCGAGTGTGAACTCAGAAACCTTGTGCGGGATGCACTTGGGTCTCTTTGGGTCAAGCGCTGCTGGGAGGTCACTTCAGGTGAGGCAGGAGGGATAGTTGTGGAGCAGGAATGTCTGCTGGTGTCTCCCTTGGTTTAAACTGTCCTGGCTTTAGATACCTGCTCAGGCCTCTGGGCTGCTCTGCAGGTGCTCCGTGTGCCTTTTATTACTGCCTGGAGTTCTCCTGCTCGAACTGGGATGTTTCAGAGGCAGGGAGAAAAAACGTGGGGTTTGTTGCGACAAAAAAAAAACAAGTGGGAAAGCTCTTCCTATGCTTTTGAGATGGAATGAGTGCCTTCATTTGATGAGGGGAAAAGATACCCTATTTTTTTTTTTTTTCCAGCTTACAATGTCAGAAATTTTCATGTATTTCGTTATATTCTTATCATGGATCTTTGGTGGTTAAGGTGTGAATGTGTGTGACAAAGGCCTTTCATGACCAAGCAGAGACTCCAGAGCTGGGACAGAGGAATGATGCTTTTGGCTGCCTGAGCTCACCCTATAGACTCCAGGGGTGGGCAGGAAAGAGTGAGTGTAGTTCTCACTCTTAGGCCTTTTCATGACTCCACAGGTCAGCTCATAATTGTGTGCAGTCTGTCTTTATGACTGTTCACAGAGGATTAAATCTTTGTAATTAATTGTGTAGCTGTCACAGGACAGGTGACAGAAGAAAACTCCTAAATTTTTCCTCTTTTGCAGTGCATCAGTGGTTCTTGAGTTGCAGGACGTTTTTTTCTCTACCAGACAAGACAATGATACTAAAAAGGCATTTCAGTGGCTTTATGAGGATTTTGTTACATACTTGAGACCATATGTCTTATGGCAGTTGCATGATATCAAAAGGAATGACAGGATTTTCATACTGAGAAGCAGCAGAGTGATGCATGGAAAAGAAAAGCACGAGAACAGGGAATTTAATTTACTTGTTAGTAAAACAAAATACTTTCCATTATTGAATTGGAACAGCCAAATTGAAAATGTAGCGGAGACAAAAAAAAAATGTCTCATTTCCTTTTGCTCTCAGTCATGTCAGGAGGATGTTTCTGTTTGGTGCTCCATTAAGGGCCTGGTTTAAAAAGCTTTTAATGTCAGGTGAGGAGCTGTGTCTCCACAGCCCTGGCAGTCAGAGCTTTCTGGAAGTGGGGATGTGGGATGGCTGGGGGAATGTGGGGAAGCTGGATCTTGTCTTGCCACTACTCTCCACCTCTGGCCTGAAGGAACCCCAGCTCTGGGGGTGCAAAGTTGTGGTCATTGCTCAGCCTGGAGAGGGGAAACTTTGAGGTGACCTAGTTGTGGCCTTCCAGTACCTGCAGGAGCTACGGGAGAGATGGAAAGGGACTATTTAAAAGGGCCTGGAGTGCCAGGACAAGGGGGAATGGCTTCATGCTGGCAGAGGGCAGGGTTAGATGGGATATTAGGAAGGAATTCTTCCCTGTGAGGGTGGGGAGGCCCTGGCACTTGTTGCCCAGAGAAGCTGTGGCTGCTCCATCCCTGGAAGTGTCCAAGGCCAGGCTGGACGGGGCTTGGAGCAACCTGGGCTAGTGGAAGGTGCCCTTGCCCATGGCAGGGGGTTGGAGAGACATGATCTGTAAGGTCCCTTCCAACCCCAGCCATTCTGGGGTTCTAGGATGATTGTATGATTTATTCCCTGGCTGAACCTTTCAGCAGAACTCTGGGCATGGTGGTGGTGTTTTCTTATCTCTGCCTCTCCTCTTCTTTGTCTGCATTGTGCAGAATCTGGAGGGGGTGTCTTTTGATCCCTGTTGTCCAACAGTGAGATGGTGAAATGCTTCCTTTCCCATTAGGCCCAAGAAGCCTCTGTGTTTCCTCTTTCAGTCTGTCTCTTAAGCTTGGAATGTAAAGCAGGTGCAGTAGAAATCATCTCGATGCTCCCAGTGTCGTTAGATCTATGGGGTGGAAATCAAATGACATGTTCAGTCTCTATATATTTATCAGTGACCTTCCGTGCTGGGATCCAGTTGGGAACTGCCTTAAAACAGGAAAACCCAGCTGGCATCTGTGCCAGATGGCATTAGGAATATAATAGGGTGGCATGGGCCTGCACTTTTCTCTGTATTTGCGTGTTACATATGTAGAGCTGCCCAAATCCATGTTACAGACAGCAGGTATTTCCTTTGGTATCCCCTCAGTTTGAGGTGGTAATTGTGCTATGATTTGACAGGTGTCAGACATTTCCCTTGTGCAAGTTGCACTTCTCTCTCATCCTTGACATGTTTTATGTCTTTTGTGTTTTTGTTGATGATGTCATGTATGGCATTGAAGTATACAAATTAGGAGTGTATGAATGGCCATTTCTGGTGCTGTTCTGTAGCTAGAGTGATAAATGATGTTTTCATTAAATCCCCTCCCTTTTTTTCCCCCCTTTTTTATTTTGTTCCCTTTCCCAGGGAAGTTAAATGGATTTTAGTGTCTGGCACTCTGCTGAAACACAGGCCAGTTCATATCTGATGTGTCTGGGAGAACTCCCTCTGTGGGGAATTAACCAAACCTTAACCCAGTTAATTTGGATGACGGTTATGCTCCATCCCTGAGCTGGATTCTGCTATGCAGCTGCCTCCAAAGCAACAGCATTTTCTTCAAGTGTCTTTTTCTTCAAGTGTCTTAAGCCTGGAGGGAAGTGAGTGCCGGGGGGAGTGGGGGGATACCAGGCATTAGACAAAAAGGCAGAACAGATGTTAAAACTCCTGAGGGTGTAATGGCTGGTCAGAGTCACTGAAGAAGCTTCTGAGGACACACACTATTCCTCAGCATTTTGGAGAAACACCTAAAGGGAGCGGGTAAAGTAAAGATTAGCTCGTAATAGATTAGAAACACATCTGCAAGACGGTGTCCAGGATTGCTGGGGTCCCTTGCACGGCTTCTGATGGTTTGAGAGAGTCAGAACTTTGAAACAGTGACTTGAACTTCCCCTTCTTTATCTCAGGACGTTCTTTTACTTTGTCAGCTGCTTCTTTTTTTCATAAAAAATGCCCAGTGGACCATATCAAACCCATCTACGGCCTTATTGCTCTGCTCCTTTATGTTTGTAAACATATACACCCTCTTCACTTAATCCTCTCTTAGCTCTGCTGTGTTTATTTAGAGGCCTCCTAAGGTGGCATTTATCTTGCTTAGCCTAGTAAGCCTTTGAGGTAGAACATCTCTGAGCTGCTCACCAAGATTGACTTGATAGTGGAAGGAACCCGGCACATGGAGGGGACCATTTCTTAGCCCAAAGCAGGTATCTGAAAATGGGCAGGTGATTGACAAACTGCCTCCTGGTCTTCACTCCTGTCTGCATTTAAGTGAGATTTGCCACACCTTTTGGCCTGAAAAACACGATTTTTTTTTTTTTTTTTTTTTGCCTCGTTGCTGGTGCTGGGTTGGGTTGGGGCCGTCTGAGGATTTTTGGGAGTGGGGAGACTGGATTGCGGGGCCTGTCTAAGGGCGGCGGTGGCCGGGCAGGGTTTGCTGGAGGAGTTTCCCTGTTCCCTCAGTGATAGTGCAGCCAGTGTGCCCGCATTCCCTCCCTCTGGAGTTTTCCTGGACACAGCGGGCCAGGCCGGCTCTGGGCGTTGCTGCTGTGCTGTTTGTGGCCGGCGACACATGGCCAGGCAAGATAAGGCCTTTATTCTTCCCAAGGCCACGCCGGGGCCGGGATGAAACCCGGCCATTTGCAGGCTCTGCTTGGCCACCGAGGGCTGCTCCGAGCTGGGCTGTATCCTGTTATGACACTAAAGAAACATTTGTGTGCCGTTAATTCTCTTTTTTCCTTTCTTTTTTTTTCTCTCGTAGCTCACTGTATTTTTCTTCCTGCAACCGTTCCAAACTCACTTCAGAGTTGAGCAATTGCACGGCTGCGGGACTGGCTTTATGTTTTCTTTTCTGTTTATTAAAGCCCAATAAAAGAAAGGAGGCTCTTGCTTTCGCAGGACCTCGCTGAGGAGCTGGTGACTCTTCCTTTGCACTTGCTTGCAAATGAGTTTTATTTATAACCGTGCTGTAGTTTCTGTTGCTATGATTGGAAAACAGCAGAGGTAGAATTTACACATAATTACCCTTGAGAAGTTTTAATTGGTGATTTGCTCCTGACTTGGTACTAAAATAGACCCTAATTGTTTCTTATCTGCCTAGATGCACTTTCCCTGTCTCTGACTGTTTGGAAGTCCCTGTAGTAACTGGGAATTCTTTAACTGTGTGTGTGTGGGGGGGGAAAGGGTTTTCTTTTTTTCCAGCAGAGCAAGAACTTCACAGAGTAACACCTTAGTGTTACTGAGTAGTTAGATGCTCTTATCGTGCATTTATTTAATTAGTGGAGTTTGTAAGACCCAATATTTATGGAAAATGGGCTGCAGCACGACATCTCAGGACTAAAAAGCATAATAATCTTTAAGGCAAATCATCTTGTGCTTTCCATCATTGTGCCTTCACTGAGTTTGGAAATGAGTAGTTGACATAGTCTGTGCATAAATCCACTTTCTCTTTTTTGTGTCGTGGCTGTCACGAGAGAGAACTGTCTGGGATGTTTAGTGCTGGCCAGGAAGCAAATGCTACCAGTTCATGCTGCATAGTTTATTAGGGTTTTTACTGGAGACAGGAGTTGAGGTGAGCTTGATTTTCTAGCTTTGAGTAGAGCTGTGGGCGTTGTGATTATTTGGGTGGAGGCAGGAATGATATTTCATCTCGTAGCCCAGTTGTATAATTCTCCCCGTGCACACAACTCCTGCTATGGCAGTGATGAATGGCTGGGTTAGGAATGGGACTGGGATGTTGGCTCCTTCAGTTTTAGACTTTCAGAATTCTCGTCCACATCTCCAGGAATGGGGTGGTGTGTTGACACAACTAATCATTGTCGTGTTTGGGTTGTCCTGCTCTGTGTCGTGTCCCTCCCCTTTCTTCCTGTGGACAATTGTTTGCACACTGGAGTGCTTCGAGATCTCTGTTCTGTCCTGGTTGGAGATTCTTGGGAAGAGAAGTGTGTCTTGCCCTTGAAGCGGGAGTTGCTGAGGTCACTGGGGAGCTTTGTGGGTGTTAATTTGTGATCTTTGACTCCTGTGACCTGTGTGGGACGAGAGTTTCGTGGTCCTTGAGGGTGGCAGCAGCGACCACAGTCCTGCTGGAAATCAAAGAGAGGTCTGTTCACCCTCACAACTGTTCTGCATCACATTGTGGAAGTAGTGATTTAGGCATCAAAAATGATTTAGCAGTTCATCCAAAGGTAGTTCTCTTCATTCATGGATTTGGGGAAGGTGGTACTGACACCCGTGCCAGTTATTTTATGTATTTCATGACAGTACACCAGGATTATTTGATTATTTCCTCCTAGGGAATTTATGTCTTTAAGCATTTGTGTGAATTTGCGTAGCTTCAGTGCCTCCTGTTTCCCTGATTTCCCAAGAAGCTTTGGAGTATAATCAACAGGATTGTGAACATTAAGTGTTGTTTTCCCACAGTGTTTGGGGTAGCATCCTTTGCCTCTCATGCTTATAACCATCAGCCCCCACCCCTGAGCCAGCCCAGGGCTGTAGCTCCTAGTTATGCAGAGTGTCTCAGAGAGGAGCAGTGTTTGCTTTGGTCTGGAGACTGAATTCTCCACTTAACCTCGAGCTGGTCCTTCTGGGTCACCAGGGAGGTATGTTGGCTGCGCTGCTTCAGAGATAAGCTCAGGCTCCTGCTTCAAGGCTTTACCCTCCAGGTTTCTCATTGAATACCCCTTCTTTCCCTCTGAAAACCAACAGTAGGAGACTTACTAATGAATCCCATTTGCGTTATCCTTGAGTTTGGGTGGTCAGAGTTGCTAATAAAAGTGCTTCTTGTAGCATTCCGAAGGCTCTGCAAATATTCCCCTGCCTAAGCACTCTCCCTTCTTTCACTCTAGGCCTGATATTTTATCTGCTTTGAGATAAGTAGATTTTCCTGTGTAAGAGATGTCAATAGCACTGAGAGAAAATAAATGCATGTTTTCAGGTAGGTGATGCTCTGCTCTGTGGCCCTGCTCTGCGTAATTTTTAGGTTTAAAGAATAAAAGTGCTAGTTCATGTCTCAGCTTGATTAAACTGAGGATCAAGCGCCTGGATGTAGGTAATGTTTCACCATCAGAAGAGAAGGCTTAAAATGAGGACAGGAGAAGCAGTAGCCAACTAGTAAAATCAAAAGGGATGTAAAATGTGCAGTGTACATTAAGAATGTACAAGGGATAAAATGCAAGGCAGGATACATTAAAAAAAAAATAGGAACAGCCCCCACAGGAAAAGACAGGAAGAAACAAGGTTTGCTCATTTTTCTTTCAAAAGAAAACACGTAAAAATAAATGTATTAAAAATGGCAGGAAAAAGCAGCGTCCTTACGTTTCAAATGTAAGCATAAGTATAAATAGCAAAAGCCAAACAAACAACGTTCAGGCGGCGACACTCAACAAATCGTCTCCCAAACGGGGGGGTTGCGCTTTGTTATCGCTCTGCATCCTTTCCTTGGGGGTTTTCAGGGTTGTGCCTGTTTGACTTCTGAGGCCCGTGGGCAGGAACCCTTCCTTGCAGACTCGCACCGTTCAGCCCAGCGTGATGGTAAATAAGAAGCATCGCTGTTTACATGGGTTGGCAAACGCTTAAATGTGATGGTGGGGCTATTTTAAGCCTTGTTTTGACAACACTGAGAGGTCTGGGCTGTGATGTTCGGTGGTGAAGGTACTTCGTGGAATTGCTCTGGCACTGGGAAGGCAAATGAGCGTGTCCTTCCTGAGGTGGAAAAGATCATCCATCACAGCACAGGTTTCTGTACTTGAAGTAATTTTGTGGTAGTCTGGGTTCAGTTCATCTGAAAAACTCAACCTTTTAAGGTCAGGGAGCAGGGGGTTGTTAAAAGATAGACTGGACTGTGTGAATTAATCAGAAGGACCTCTTTTTGGTGGTATATATTTGCAGTGTTGGTACTTGAAACCGAAGAGGGAAGTACCAGGTTCTGGGAGCTCTTGATTGCTCTTGGTTGACACAAGAACTGTGTATGCAAGGGCAGGACTCAAACTGATTTTACGTCCGCTCCTGAGCTCCTGAAATATCAGAATCACTGAATATTCTGTGTTGGAAGGGACCCACAAGGATCATCAAGTCCAGCTCTTAAGCCAGTGGCCTGTATGGGGATCCAACCTGTGACCATGGCATTGGAAGTCCTCAGGGATATTGGTGGAAATCTTAATTTTTTTCCAAGTGCTGTTCCATGTTGAATCTGTGAGTAGCAGCACAACCTGTTCTTGTTTACGTGAGAAGCTGGTTTTGAATTTATTTGCAGACGGTGAATCCTGCTTTGTGGCATCACAGGCAGCCGTTTTACCAAGGGCTGGGGTGACTTCCCAAGTGGAATTAGGAAGAGTTAGATGCTCTTTTATGGAGTCCTGAGTGAGCTGCAGGACTGGAAGGGGGTTGCAAAGCTTAGCTTGGACCTCAGTTGACCTGAGCAAGCACTTGCCAGTGTGGAGGAAAAGACCCATGTGTTTAATAAAGCCCTAGACTGATGTGAGACAGGTAGAGGATTCGGAGTCCACCACTCCCATAAACATACAAGCTCCAACCTGCAGGCTCAACCCAAAGCATCTGATGGCTGCTTGAAAGCCTTTTTTTCCCCTGTTATGATAGTGGCTGTTAGTGCAGCTTGTTGGCAGCACATCAGACGAGGCGTCTCCTCTCAGTACTCTGTGGCACCTCTGCCTTTCTGGTGTGCCCAGATGCAAAAGAGGACTCCGATGAGCAGGGACTGAGATCAAAGCCACCAGAAAAGGGATGGAAAACGGGGGGAAAAGAGGAGGATTAAAGGAGGGAAGCTATAACGAGCGAGACAAAGGAAATAGGAAAAAGCTGCAGTGTGAGACAGGAGAAATCAATAGGAAGTGAGTGAGAGGGGGGAGAAATGGGAGAGCTGGTGGCAACTCCCAGATAGGACAGAGGCTTCCTGTCTGCCCCTGTGTACTGGAGGGCCAGGACCTGCTGGGGTAAGGCAAAAACCCCTGACGAGGCAGGGCTACAACTGAATCTGCTGTGGAGGACTGAAGAGCCTTTGAGTGTTTGGTGTCTGGGAGTGCCTGTCTAATTCTTGGGGAGGCTGCCTGGAGTGACAGCAAGTCCCACGGGACAGTGTTTGAGCCCTGATGGTAGCAATTCCCATTCTTTTGTTAAGTGCCTTTCCGAGGCAAGTGAGAAAATGATGTGGTTTTCTGATCTCTGTCAAAGGGATGTTTTTTTCTGCCTTCTGAAAAATTGTAATTCCATGGTGTCCCGAGTTAGGCAGTGACCTCAGCCAAGAGTGAGCTGCTGTTCTCGGGTTGGATCTGGGTTTAAAAGAGGGATTTCCCCCACTGCTGCACCCTGATCTCCTGTCATACTGACTGAGGAAGCTGTGACAAATATCCAGGGGCAACTGCAGCAGAGGGGGATGAACTTGTATAGCGTGAACTCCCTAAATGTAAGGATGGGTGGAATTCTTGCATGCCAAGGATAAAAATCCCTCCCTTGGAGATCTCCTGGTGATGAAGTGCAGCTCCCCAACTGGCAGTTCGTTGGTGCTGCCTGTTGAGAGGCACAAAATGATAGGTTGTGGTTTGCCCCGTGCAGTCCCTGCGGTTTCGGCAGCGGAAGTGGTTCGTGTGGGCACAGATCTGATCTGAGCAAACCAACCAGCTCAATCGTTTTGGCTGCTGAAGGTGCTGTGGGGATCCTGCCGAGAGAGCCCTTCCCGATTGTTGTGGGATTTTCTTTGTTGGAGGGATGTGTCAAAAGTGTGTAGGTGCCTCAGTGAGCACCTGTGCTGGCGGCTTCCCTTCCCTGTGGAGTTTTAACAGAAAGTTCAGCAGGGAAAGCAAATATCTTGTAATAGTTTGGAAGTGGCTGCACGATCTAAAAGTGCTTTCCCCAGGTTCATTGCTTCAGTGGTGGGTGACTTGGTGTAAGAGTTTGGTAATAGTTGGTAATCTGGTGTTCCCAAGCACAGCAAGCCCTTTGAGGTCAGTAAAGGTCTTCAGGAACTTGGAGGTTTACACTGCCAAAATAAGTTGGTTTCTCTGTTCTTATTGGGGCGTCTGGCCCTGGAAGCCCCAGGTTTTACACTCAGGTGTCTCAGGTCTGATGTCAAATATTCACCTCGCTCACCTCAGGGAAACTGTTCTGGGAAGAAAACACTTAGGGGAAAAAGGGAAAAAAATCCAAAAAGGGCAAGTACAGGTTTCTTCCAGCATGGAAGGCTGGAGGAATGCTGGTGATGGCTGTAAATGCTGGAGTGGTGTTTACCTTGGATGTTAACCAGTGCAGCTTCAGCTGTACAGATTGCACAGCAAACCTTGACCTCCTCCCCCTTTTCCTTTTAGCAGACTCAGGAGCAGGTTTTGCACTCACCAGTGAGACATTAACCGTGTTTTTTTGGTGTCTGCACCTGCTCACCCGTGCCTTGGACTCCCCTCTGGAGCTGAGGCGTCTGGCCCCGGTAATCCAGGCTCAATCCCTGATTTAGGGCAGGCAAACGCTTCTTCCCTGGCAGTGGGAACGACCTTGCCCAGCTGAAGGGTCAGTGGTGCTCCTGGCAGGTGGGTGCAGGCAGTGGGGACAGTCCTGGTGCTGGTTACAGCTTGTTTGGACACTTGGCACCCGTTTGGAGGAGGTTCTTCCCTGGTCACGAGTCAAACAGAAGCAGATAATTAAACTGAGCTGGGAGGGGGAGAGGAAACAGCTTTGCAACTTTTTTTTTTTTTTTTTTTGGGTGGGGAGGCCGNNTTTTTTTTTTTTGGGGGGGCAGCCTGCAAAAATCTAAATCATTGGAATTCAGCCAGGTGGAGACAATCTGTGCCTCCCTCCTCCCCCACTTTATTTTTTTTCCTTTTTTTTTTAATTAATATGTATTTTTTAAATCATCCTGGCTCTGCAGCTCCTGGGAGACAGCTTTGCTGAGCCTCCTTATTACTGCAGTTAACAGGAGCATCACAGCAACTGAAAATTATGCTCCATCTGTTGCTTTTCATGTATGTAGAAAATGGCTCCTTCACATCCATAAATTGATTCTTGGAATATTGATGGGATTTGATCAGCAAAGGTCTTCAGAAACTTGGGAGTCAACAGCACNTTTTTTTTTTTTGGGGGGGCAGCCTGCAAAAATCTAAATCATTGGAATTCAGCCAGGTGGAGACAATCTGTGCCTCCCTCCTCCCCCACTTTATTTTTTTTCCTTTTTTTTTTAATTAATATGTATTTTTTAAATCATCCTGGCTCTGCAGCTCCTGGGAGACAGCTTTGCTGAGCCTCCTTATTACTGCAGTTAACAGGAGCATCACAGCAACTGAAAATTATGCTCCATCTGTTGCTTTTCATGTATGTAGAAAATGGCTCCTTCACATCCATAAATTGATTCTTGGAATATTGATGGGATTTGATCAGCAAAGGTCTTCAGAAACTTGGGAGTCAACAGCACCAAAATAAGTTCGTTTCTCTGTTTTTATTGGGGCACCTGGCTGTGCTCTGGCCCCGGCAATCCAAAGGCACAATCCCTGGGAAGTGGGAATATATTTCCTCAAAATAGGTGTTGACGTAGGAGCATGTAGGGATTTAGGGTTTTCATTTCTTTCATTTTTCTCGCTTTTAACGAAATGTCTTCCAGATCAAAAAGTTTAACCCCGAAAGAGCATTTTCAACAGCTAAGGTAAAAAACCCAACAACCGAGAACATGCAACCAGTGAAGTGTGTGTGTGTGTGTGGATTGTTGGTTTGCTTTTTTTCTTCCTGATAAATCCAAAAGATAGTTTGTAATTGGTGGCGAGGACAGGCACAGAGGGACTCTGGGCACTTCAGACAAGGTCTGTGCTGTTCCAGGGCCCTGTTTGTTTAAATCCCCGTGTGCAATCTTTCCATCTCCTCCTCCAAGTCGCCTTTTGCCGGGGCAGTAAAACTGAAATGCGGTAATTAGCTGCGTGGCAATGGGAAGCCCTGCTCAAATATCTGGGGCCCAAGGATGGAAAGCTGGATTCCTGTGGGATTTTAAGGAATCCTTGCAGTTGTGCTGATGGTGGCAGCGTTCCTGGAGGTGGGATGGAGCTCTGAGGATCCGTCCTCCGTGGCTCCAGGATCTGGCAGCCAATTCCATCCCGGGATAACGTGCAGGAAGAAATGCCCAGTAGCAAATGAATTTTGTCCTGTAAGGCTGGAAGCAGCCTGGGCTCTCCACCTCTCCCTCTTCTCCATCACGTGGAGATGTTTGCTTTAGATTAAAGCACTTCTGGTGGTTTCCATCTGCAGAAAATACCTTGAGAGAAATTGTCTTGGTGAATTTAAAACCCTTGCATTTTTCACTGCTTTAAAACGCTCAGAATTGATGTTTTGCTGGTGACCGGGGCTTAATTTTTATATATATTAGTGTAATACATAATTATATTATTTTATATTTTTACATGTATTTATATATATAAATAATTGTAGTATAGTGCTTTATATAATTTATATTTCAGATATTTCAAAATATATTTCAAATCCATAATATAATTTATATAATATATAATATATATTTTAAACAGTATTTACAACTTATATATTTATAGTTTATAATTTATATACAATTTACTAATATATATTATATAGTTTATAATTTATATGAAATCTATTCATATAATATATATTTATATACTTTATATTTGAAATTATATCATAATTAACATGTTACATAATAAATAAACAGTATATATTTAATACATGAATATACATTTATCTATTATGTTTTAAATCTAATAATGTTTGTATTTTCAAGTTTCTTGTGTATGTGGTAACATGACTCATCTCAGCTCCTTAAGCTCAGCTGTTGGTTATGGTGATAACACAACATTTGATTAATCCTGGGAGGTGTTTGAGCGTGGACAACTGCTGATGGGTGATGAGCAGGTTCAGTTCCTACAGCACGGGGAAAACTGGGGAGGGAGAGCTGTGTTTTGGCCCTCCCTCCCCAGTGTGGAGCTCGGCAATGCAGCACTGGGGGAGTTGTGTTTTCTTCCAGCGTGGATGACTCAGATGTAGCTGATAAGAGCCAGCATATTTTATATTTTTTATATATATATATATAAAGTTTCTGTAGGTAAGCTGCATGCTAAATGAAAATGCTAACACTCCATGTTTTATATTTGGTGATCTGGAAAGCGGCTGCAGTTACCCTGGTAAGATTTGCCTGCTTTTAGCCCCGTTGCCCCTGCAGAGGCCGGAGCAGGAAGGGTTTGGGGAGGCTGCAGCGCTGCAGCCGGTGAGCAAAGATTAAAAAATGCCCATGAATCAGCTGCCAGGCCCCAGCCAGGCACTGGGCAGCCTCCTGGAGGAAATGAACCCTCCTAATGGCGCCTGTGTGAACGTCCCTGCTCTGGGATTTCAAAGTAAAGGGGCAGAGGCAGCGCTGCAGTTGAAACAATGAAGTTTCCTGGCGAGGTTCGAGACCTCCTTTTTCTCCCTGCCCATCTCCTGACCCCGCGCCGTACTTTGGGCGCGAGGGCTGGTGGGGAGGGGGAGATGGAGAGCCCTGGAAAAGACTGTTGATTATGCCCTGGCTGGAGGGCAGAGGGGAAATCATCAATAGGACAGACTGCAAAATAAAATGAATTCTGGGGGAGATAAACTGGGCTTTGGCTCATGGGCGGTGTGTGTGAACGCTCAGGACCGCTGCTGGTGTGTTCCTCGTTGCACTGAAGCAGGGGGAGGACTAAAGTGTGTTTTGGTGCACCAAAAGACATGGATTTCTGCATTTCCAGAGGCTGGGGCTGTGAGTACAGGTAGCAATACCTCATTTTGGGTTTTTCCTCCCTGCTTTTAGGCTTTGGCAGTGTGAGGCTGCAGGGGTGGGATAACACTGGCTTTATCATCTCTTTGACTTCCTTACGAGGGTCAACATTTTGATGCTGTTCGTGTCCTTTGTCTGTTTTCTATGTATTGTACATATTTGTTTTATATGTATATATTTGTAAAGCCGGGGTGGGATGAAGTTTATGGTGAACTGAGAAGGACCTGCAAGATCCTTCCGAAAGAGCAAGTTCAAGCTCCCCCACTCCCTCCCTGGTCCTCAATGTATAGTGAGCAGTTCATAGAGTTTTATAGGCCTGGAAGTATTTACTGCTGATAATTCCCAGCTCTGGAGTGAACCATAAGAAGGTAGTGAGTGCTCAACCCATGGTATTGGTCTTGTGCTTTTATCTCTTTGAATTATGACACACTTTTAACAACTATGTTCAGTTTGCTGTGAATTAAGTCGATTTTGTCTTAGGAAATGAGTATCACTGCTCTCATTTCTCTCTTTTCAAACTGTCAGCTACGGAATAATTACTTCTCTGTCTAGTTTATGTTGTTTTGGCATTGACTCAAGTTTGAATTTAGTGACTGGCATAAATACTGGATTTTGGAGCTGTTTTGGGGGGCTCTTTTTTTTTTTTTTTTTTTCCCTTCCCCAGCAGACTTACTGGAATTGGTTGAACTTAATTCAATGACAGGATAAGCAAAAATTTGTTTAGATAGACTGTTCTGAAATGTTTCATGCCTTCTAAAATTGTTCGTGGTAAAAGATCAAGGAAGGAAACTGTGTGACCTTTTAGATGCAGCTCCATAGAACCCCTTTTCCTATGCCAGAAGTCGGCCCAGACAATGAAACTGAAAGAATGAGGGTCCTCTTTCACAAAAGATCTTTCGCTTTTTGCTTTTGCAGATGACTTTTTGGCGGCAGATTTAGCAGCCTTCGCCGCTGTCTTTTAATCAGTTTTCATATTTGGACCAGAAATTCCTTATTTTAATTATTGTCTGTAAAAAAAAAAAAAAGTTGTCGGGTTGCATGTTGAAAATGATAATTTTATTTAATTTCCTTTGGTTAGCAGATTACTTCGGTGGTATCTACTAGTAATAAATGCACAGAGTTAACAACTGTGCCTGAAGTTGTAATGAGTTGAGTGTTTTCTTGTTTTGAAGATGACTTTTCAAGCGCTTGGCTGGGGGTTGACGCAGCCGTGCATTAACAGCAGACAGCTGTGCTTCAGCCTTGTAATGATTGACTCCAAAGTAGGTTGCCAGTCTAATCCTAACTTGTGCTGATCTCTGCTTTTTGGTCAGCTGGCTGGAGCCTGGAAGGTGGGTTTTGTTCAGGGCAGAGCAGAGGATTTGGGGTGATGAATCACTCCGTGCATAATAAATGGCGTTGTATCTCCAGCGGTCAAGTTGATTTTCCCACCCTCCTCACTTCATCATTCTCTCCCATTTCTAAATCAACCTTGTTCTTTCCTTTGTGGGTAGTACTTCCCTGGAGCTTGTCCTACAGTTCATTTAATCTTTTTTTTTTTTTTTTTCCTTTCTGTGCCAGTTTTTAAGTTGAATTTTGCCTGGCATCCTACAGGTGCTGCCCCTTGAGTTTCACAGTGACTCCTCTAACCATGTCCACTGATGGACTTGCAAAGTTAGGGGTATTTCTTAGGGGGTTCTCACCTGATATCTTGCATCCTAAAAGCATTTTCTTAACTCTTAAGTAGCAAAATGCTCTGAAAATTGAAAAGATGCTTGTGCACTGCCAGCACTCAGCTTAACTTGCCTTCCCAAATAAGTTGTATATTCCAGGTATCTGTGGCTTGGTTTCTGTACCAAGGTACCACACAGACTTGTAATCTTTTAAAAAAAGATTGACTGATCTGTGTAGTATTTCCACTTCAACAACTGCTGATCTACTTTTACTGCAAAAATAATTTCCCATTTCTGTACCTCAGTTTTCTGTTTTTCAGACTAAGTTCCAATGGTTGAGGGGGCTGAAGTATTGAAGGGTTTTTACATGTGAAGCAGTGGGTTTGTAATGTTACTGCTTTACCTGCTGTGAGCTGTCCTTAAGTTGTCTCCTCTGACTTGCAGATATTCCTAAGAGGAAGTTTCTGTATCTCTGACTTCCACCGCCTCTTAGGTAACACAACATACTTGGGGTACTCCAATGAAATATTTACTCACTTGGTTATCAGGTTGTCTCCTGCTTTCCTTAAAACACGCCCTGAGTGACCAAAGACAAGGTTTTTCAGTCCTTTGGTGCTCGCGAGTTGATATTCGGATGAATAAAAGTTTTGGAAAGGGCACATAGATCCTTTTCTTATACAGAAAAGAAAATATGGCATTCCCCATACGTGACTTAAGAGCAGTTCAGTGCCTCTCACATCTTTCTGACTCCTTTGTAGGGATGTTCTGACATAATGGCCCATGATTTTTGGAGCTGAAAAGGCTCAGATGTTGCTCAGATGTGTCTAAAAGCTGCAGGTCATGGAGTGGACTCTGTGTTCTTGCCGTATCTTGCTGAAATACGTCAGATTTCTCACATAATCTTCTTGTCTGTACTTTTATATTTACGCATTCTCTCAAAAAAAACCCCCATAGTGGTCCTTTGCTAGTTCCTGTTTATTTAAGATGTGTGGTATGGATTTTGTTCCTTGATATAAAATAGGAGAAATGAACATCCTGAGCTCATCAGATATGGGAGAGGCTGGGGGTCAGTGCTCATAACAGGGCTCTGTGAAGTATTTGGGCAGCCCTTCTGCCTGACCTGGATGGTTTTTGGGGGCTGAGAAGGTGCATTGGCCAACTTTTTGTCTGTTTTGGTGAGTTATAATGTTAAGGATCCACTGGTTAAAAATGCACGTGTCCATCTATCCCATATCCTGACGGGATCTGTACTGAATTCTTTATATAGAATGTTCACCTACTTAAACTTGCCAGACTTAGTCACCTGTGCCTTTTTTGAACTTCCCAAAAACTGTGAGTGAGGTTGGGCCTCTTCAGCTGAGCTGCAAATATCATATATCACAGAACCCCACAGTGGTTTGGGTTGGGAGGGACCTTTTAAAGCTCAGCTTTCTCCATGGGCAGGGACACCTCCCACTAGCCCAGGCTGCTCCAAACCCCGTCCAGCCTGGCCTGGACACTTCCAGAGATGGAACAACCTCCCCCCAAACAGGATCCTTAGGGTTTGGTGTGTTGAATCTTTAGGTTTTCCAGCAGAACTCCCCCAGCAGTGGCAGCAGTTGGATGCTGAGCTGCTTTTGCTGCTCTCTGGATTCTTTTCACAGGGGTGTGGACTCTTGTTCCTTTGGGACCACTTTGCTTCCGCTCTGTGGAGCTCTGGGAAGCTGCTCTTTTCCCAGGCCTGGCTCCTTATTGGGGTAAAGGTCCGTGAATTCTGCATAAATATTTACCATATCCCAGCCTGCCCAGCAGAGAGCTGGGACTGAGCACAGAGAGAGGAGCTTGGCTGGCGGTGCTTGTGGGGCGAGGGGCTTATCTATGGGCAAGAAGTAAAGAATTCCTTAGTTAATAGAGAATATTAGGGAGGGAGTGGGGACCAGAATTGGTGTTAGTTGCAAAGAACGACGGAGCACAGAGGTTTGAAAACTCTGGAAACCTGGAATAAACAGGCCTGTGATATTTTAGAAACACTCATTTAACTTAATTGTCCTTGGTTTTATTCTAAATGGGCGAAGGCATCTGGCTACATGAGCAGTTCACCACTTATTGTTATACCATCTTTTTTATGTTCTTAGGAGAGATTTATTTTTAATTATGTGGTATCTCTTTTTTCCCCATATTCTCTTTTCTTTTCCTCCTTCCTACCGTAGTCCCGAAATCCCTGTGGATTTAAAATGATGGTACTCCATTACAGTCCTGGCCATACGTTGGCTATCTTTAATTTCTCCCTAAAAACCTGGTTGCATCAGATTTGCTTCCTTTTTATGGTCAAAGAAATTTTTTTTTGTTTTTTCCCCTCCCCCTTCCAAATGGTTTTCTACGTATTTCCTGTGGCTGAGGGAAGGAAATCTGAGAAATCAGAGTAGGAAGCAAGATAGAAGCTTCCATTCCTGAATCTTGCTTGTTTTTACCCTGTTTCCTGGCAGCTGCACTGGTTTGTACTTGAAAGGAACGTATTGTGTTGCTTTCTACCCCCCCCCCCCCCCAAAAAAAGCTGTAGATAAAATAGAAGTAAAAATGAATTTTAAGTTTTCAAGTTTATTTTTTGAGTTTATTATTTCCATAAGCAAAAAAAAAAAACCAAAAAAAAAACACAAAAAACCCCACAACAGTTAAATAAATCTTTCATGTGCTTAAATCCTTTTTTATACTAAGTGCTTTTCCTGATAGACTGAAATTTTATTTGGATTCTTCAAAGTCTGTTTGGCTTTTTTTTTTTTAAGTAGTGAAGAGAAGTTGCAATCTCTATTTCTGAAGCTTTTAAGCTTGTTTTATGGTACAAATGCACTTATTTTCCCAAGAGTTGATGCCAGTAAGAGAGGTTTTTATGTTGAAGGGAATTGAAAATGTCCCCCGTGACTTAAAAGCAGAAAGCATATTGAAGCATATTCCTGTTGTATTCCTAGTCCCTCCTCGCCGATCTGAATGATTGCAAATTAAATATTTTACAGGAAAACTTTAAAAAGCAGGCACTTTGCTTGCATGAATTTGAGTTTTGCAAGGATATTTAATACATACATTAAATATATTTAGTATATCAAATATCTATTATGTATTTATACTTTCGTATATTCTGTATATTTTATATATTTTAATGTCTTATTATATATTTATTTTATATACATACATATGTTTACATATACATATATACATACACACGTATATATATATATATAAATATATAGTACTCTGCAATGTACATATTTTTTTTTTATGGTTGTAAAGGAAATTACTAACCTTAAACTTGTGGTATTTCCCTGCAGTAAGGAAGGTTTTATTGAAGGGTAAGCTAAGGCAGGCACTGGGGAATGTGAATTTGCTCTTCCCAATGAAGGCAAGGGGTCTAAACCAGTGTTTTAACCAAAATGTAGCTTAGTAAACTAAGGTATATTGACCTGTCACGTTGTTCCATCCCTGTCTCACATGATGAGGAGCACGAGGGAGGAGAATTCGGAAATACTTGATTTTTTTTTT
>VXAY01002046.1:8800-65007 GCA_013399855.1 Oxyruncus cristatus | reverse complement strand
GGAGAATTCGGAAATTCTTTTTTTTTTTTTTTTTTTTTTTTTTTTTAAATGCAGTCCAGGTTTAAAAATATCCCTGTTTTGACACCCTTAGCAGGGGCTGTTTGGTGCACATGATTCTCACTCAGCCATGAATAAACTGGATATGAAGCCCTGGGATTTGCAGTGACTCTTCCCTGGCTTCCTTAACTCCCGGATTTCGTGTTGGCTTAAAAAACCCCAATGCTGTTGATTTTTATTCCCCCCCCCCTATTTTTTTTGGGGTGTCCTACAGGCCAGGAAGGGGTTCTCCAGGGAGGATCTGAGCCATGGCCTGGCTGCTTTTTTTTTTTTTCCCCCCCAGCCAGTTCCCATTTTCTTTTGGAAGGGCTGACATCTGATTTGTGAAATTCCTAGAAAATGAGGAGCTGGGGCAAACATTTCAAAATAGGAACCAATGAAACCCAGCTCTCTGCTATTTAGAAAATGAGGATCCCTGCCACTGGAAAAAGAGGGAAGCATGGAAAATACAAGCTCTGGCTAGGAAATTACTGCATGGAGCAGGGAGATGTAGGGGTAGGAGTTGATTTCTTTGGCTTCCTTTGGCTTTTTCTGCTGTGTAATTGTAGCCTTGATGCAGCTGTGGCTTGGAGATGATATTTGGGACCAGCATGCCTTGGACTGGGCAGCACAGGACTTGTGGTTGAGTTCGTAGCCTAAAAAATTTGCTCATGAGAACTGAGGAAATGAAAGAGAAAATAGCTGCTATTAATACATTAAGAGGTTTGCTGCAGTTTCATCTTTTTAGTAGGCCCTGTGATTGGGGGGGGAGGAGGAGAAGTGGAATTTAATAGGAATGGTGATTCAAATCACCAAAAAAAAAAAAAAAAAGGATTTAAGCGCACAAAAAATTTATTTAACTGTGGCCCGCAATATTTTTGCTTATGGAAGTAATAAACTTAAAAACGTACAGACTTAACTTTTTATTTGTATTTCACCTACAGATTTTGGGGGGGGGGGGAAAGCAACACGATACATTCCTTTCGAGTCCAAACCGAGGAAACAGTGTGAAAACACGCAGGATTCGGGAGTGGAAGCTTCTCTCTTGCTTCTCCCTCTGATCATTTCGGGTGAAGTTGGCTGGTTTTATGGTAAAGGGTAAAATAAGAGATCTTTGGTTCCTCTGTACGTGGCACTTTGGCTGCTTGTTAATGGAGAGCCACTGCCCTGGGGCCGTGGAGCCCTGGGAAGATTTACATTAATCAAACACAAACAGACAGTGTAGCGTGAAGAAATTTCTCTCCCGCCAGCAGCGCTCCTGAACTTAATTAGGTTATTGGGGCAGAAAAAGAAAACAGCCCCTTCACCCTCCAGCCCTTCCTGCCCAGGGCTTGACCACTCCGAGAGTGCCAAGCTCCTGCTCTGACCTCCCAGTTTCTTCAGCTGGGTGACACAGAGGGATGTGCTTCCATGCTCACCCTCTGCCGTGTCCCTGAGCCCTCCAGAGGCTCTGGTTTTCCCGCTGCTGCTCTCCAGGTGCCGCTCGGGCCGTGTGCGAAGCGCCCAGGACACAGAAATACGCTCCGTGGCACAGCGTGACCCTGGAGGAGGCTGGAAGTGGATTGCAGGGAAAAGCTCGGTGCCCCCTGCCAAGGCTTTGTTCCCGAGCCTCGTGATGCAGTGCCTTGGATCGGTGTTGGGGTTTAGTGACGTTTCATGCACATACGTTTATGTACATACGGATATTTATGTGCGCGGATAGAGGCGCGCGCAGCGCACGCATCCACCTATTCCATGTGCATAAATACAGAGAGAGAGAGAGAGAGATTATTCTGCCCCCCAGGACGGCTGGAAATGCTAAATTTTAAAACCCCAGCTCTCTCTCCCTGCTTCCTGGTTGCCTGGAGCCTGTGGATGCTGTTCCCCCTGTGTCCATGAGCCGTGCGGCGCTGGGCTGATGGTGGTTGGGAGGAGGTTGGAGAGAAGAGGTGGAGTTTTCTTCCCTCCCCTCAAGTGGTCAGTGGAACCATCAGGCAGATTCCTCCCAAGGACATCGGATAAGCCTAAAAAACCACCCAGAAAGCTTCCAGGAGGGGCAGCTGGAGCTCCTTGGAGAGGACTTGGGCTCAGCGTGCTCCCCCTGGAAATGGGCCTGTGGGATCTCCCTGCTCAGCTGACTTGGTCGTGTGAAACAGGTAATAATCTGAGAGCCTTTGTTCCTGTCCTGTGATACTGAATATACTGCAAGATGAGAAAATACCTTCCTTCAATGCAGAGGAGAAAGAATTTTTCCTTTAATATCTCCTGGAAAAAGGGTGGGAGGGGAGGTTTGTCATTTTTTTTCTTTTTTTTTTCCCCCCCTCCCTTCTTTTAATAGTCACTCCTTTGTATTTCCATTGTGAAAATGGCTAATTTAATGTGTTTGCTGGGAAAATCTGTGCCTCGGTGTGTCAGCTAAAGAACAAAGGTTTTGACAGCTAGGAAAGATGCTTTTAGATGTAGATGCTGGCAGCACTCCCTCCTTTCCCTTTCCCAGTGCTGAATTCCATACCAGTGTGTTAGCAGTCCCTTCTCCCCAGCTTTTGCAGTGGGAGTGTGATTTTTGCTAAGCTGATATTTTATGGGTGTTCATGTTAAATTAGCTCTTGCTGTTCCAAAGCATCGTTGACTGTGTTTTTTCTGAATGCAGTTTTAACTGATCTTATATATATATATAATTTTATATATATAATATTTATTTTTTTAAATTTTATTGTAAAGTGTTCTAAAAAATGAAGCAAATTGGGGGATAAATGAAGCATCAGTAGGGGATGGTAACAGTCACAGTGATGGTGGGGACAGTGCTGTTGGTGCAGAACTGAGAGTGTTAATACAGTGACAGTCATCAGATGAGCCCTGAGAGCCTCCTCTCCATTTGCAATAGTTTGTACTGATTTATGGCTGCGAGGATTTGATGTAGAAGAGCCGTGAGGTGCTGGGGGGATGGGGTTGTTTTTTATCTAAATATATTTACAAGTGCAGTCAGTGAGGGTTGGCAGTTCTCAGCATCCTGCCTGGCTGTGGGGGAGGCACCAAGAACTGATGTCAGTGAACCCAGTGGGGACACAGCTTCGGTCTGATATCGATATTTCTGAGAGCTTGGTTATCTCTGTCATGGGGTGGGGAATTTGCTGCCATCACCTCTTAGCAGCTGGTGGGTTTCCTGAGCAAATGTTACGGGGCTGTGTTTTGGTTTTTTTTTCCTTTGCTTGTATTTTTATTTACTTTAAAGTACCCAAGAGGAAAATACTAATACAAACATATTCTGAGGCCTATTAATAGCTCTGTGTTTGACTCATATGCTGTTCTCAGGATCTCGAGCCATTTTACAAGTAGCTTCACTACTGGGTTTTTTATCTTCCATTTTACAGTGGAAGGCACAGGCCTTGATGTGGCTGTGAAATCCTCAGCCTGTGTGTTCTGCTCCAGCCCTTTGCAGTGGTTCTTCCTGGGTTTCTCCTGTAATTTAGATGAGGGGAAGATGAAATGGGCAGGAGCAAAAGCATGCCACGAATGCCTGTGTACATTTTTTCGCTTCTCATGCAATGTGTGCTATGTGCATCTCTCCTCTTGTGTTTCATGGGCAAGACCTGCCTTTTGAGGGGTGAAATAAGAGGTTTGCCTGTCCCAGAAAGCTCCTTATTTTTCTTAGGCCATGTAAACAACTAAGATAGCTTCAACCCTAATATATAACACTAATCTCTTTGTAGCTCAGCTGACATCACCTTTTCTTTTTTGCTAATTCTTTCCGACTGCAATGTATGGTTGAGAAACTTTCCATGGATTCTTTTAAAATCTGAATCAGAATTAGCTGGCTTGGAAGCTGTGAAGGACCAAGAACACACTGCACAGGTTAAGCAACACTGTGGTAATGATTCCTCTCATTAGGACCATTCCTAATGGTCTTCTCCGTGCTGCAGCTTTCCTTTGTAAAACTGTGGATCCAGTTTTTTTCCCGGGTGTAAATGAAGCCGCTGGGAGAGCTTTGCCTTTGGGTGGTTTGAGACATATTAGCTGTAAATTAGTTTATTGCAGCTGGGAGATATTTAGAAGCTCTGCAGAGGTCACAAGGGTGGATGTTGAATGCACATCCCATGCAGAACGGGTGTAATTTGGCCAAAGGTTCATGACTGGAAGAGGCAGGGCTGCAAATGGTTTTTGGTTGAGTGTCTGCTTAGCTTTGAACTCATAAACTAGTTCTGATGAGCAGGCAAGTCTTGGGCCTGAGTGGTGGAATTACATTTCCAGAGCAGTAAACACACATTAACCTTTAAAACAAGCTAACAAGAGGATTGAAGGAAAATCTAAATTAAGACAAGGTGCCTGCTGACCTTATTTATCATAGGAGTCACTTCAGGAAACCTTGTGTTGGACAGTAGGTCAGGCAAACCTTTGGAATATCGAAATCCATTGGTGAAGGTGTTGCTGGGCTGTGAACTCTTCCTGGTGTTTTCAAGTTGTAGTTAAATCCGTATCAAGGTAAATCATGGAATGGACTTTAAAGATCATCTCCTCCCACCCCCTCCCATGGGCAGGGACACCTTCCACTGTTGCAGGTTGCTCCAACCTGGCCTTGGACACTTCCAGGGATCCAGGGGCAGCCACAGCTCCTCTGGGCAACCTGTGCCAGGGCCTCCCCACCCTCACAGCGGAGCATTTTTTCCTAATATCTCATCTAAATCTGAAATATTTCAGTTAAAACCATTCCCCCTTGTCCTGTCACTCCAGGCCCTTGTAAACAGTCCCTCTCCATCTTTTTTGCAGGCTCCCTTCAGGTCGTGTAAGGCCACATTTAGATCACCCCAAAGCTTCTCTTCTCCAGGCTGAACAACCCCAGTTCTCTTAGCTTTTCCTCACAGCAGAGCTGCTCCATCCCTCTGATCCCCTTGGGGACCAGTGATATATTAAATCAGGCATAAGTTCCTGATGCTGAGGAGCAGAACAACAGCTTGGCCTTGTTGGTTCTTTTAAAACACGTAGAGTTTTTTTCTCACTTCTGTGTAGCACCCGAGCCACTGGTACTAATTCCAAGCCGCAGAGGTGTGGTGTTCCTGAGCCAGGCAACTGTAACTCACTTGCTCACCAGAAATGTGAACTCTGGGCCAAATATTCAAATGTGCCTCTGAACCTTGTACATATATTTGCAAAACTTAAAGCCGCCTAATTGGCGTGAGCGTTACGCTATTTTGAAAGCTACATTTCCAGTTGTATTACGTGCGCTCTGTGTGTGTGTGTGGTTTTTTTTTTCCCCTCCTCCCTTTCTAATTGCTGTCTTTTGCTGTTTTTAAGGACTGTTTCCACACTAGTCCCGCTGCTGGTTCATAACAACCACAAGCTGGGTATGGCATTAATAAGGAACTAGGCTTTGTGCCTAATGAAATGCAAGAACTGCTCGACACGCTGGGGCAACACGAGTGATCCCCAGCCCTGTGTGTGTGTGTGTGTGTCAGGTGAAAGCAAATCCCGTGGCACTCCATGGCTTGAGCTTTCCGTGGCTGACTTAGGAGAAGAAAATTGTCTTGTTGCTTTGATTTTTTTTTTTTCTTTTTTTCCCCCCCTTTCTTTTTTATTTTGAGCATTTCACTGGAAAGCTGTTCCAGACGCCGTGTAGGAGGAGTGCTGGTGGGGAGGGAGCTGCTGCCACCGAGCCAGCTCGGAATCGCAATTATTGGCAAGCAAAGCAAACATTTCATTTCCCCGTAATTAGCTCCAGTTTAGGGAGGCAGGTTAATTTGGACTCCACGCCCTGTCTGTGCAAGAAGCCCCAGTGCTTGATTTGCTTCTCCCAGTCTGCGGGCAGAGGGGTTTAAAATGGTTTTTCAGAGGTGAAAACTGGAGGAAAGAATCACCACAGACGTGTTCTTGCCCCCTTTCCCACCCCCCTTTCAAACAGGGGTGCAAAGATGAGATGAAAATGTGGAGAAAAGGGCTATTTTAGGGCCCTTCTAGTAAGGCCAAACTGCGTATTTCAGCTGCCTTTTCTTGCTTCAGGGAAGCTTGAGCTCTCTAGGCCTGGGAATATTTCTCTATGGCGTGCTTCAAAATAAATAAATAAGGGAAAAACTGGGTCATAACTTCTGAAATCACCAGCCTGACCTTTCTGCTGTACCTGGTCACTTCTGTTAAACGGCTCACGCAGTAAAATCCTGCAGGAAAGGAACGAGTCATGGACGTTTCTTCTTTGCTGGGCACTGGTTTTGCTTAAATTTCTGATATGATAGCATTTTGGAATAATACTTGGGCGTTCTCAGTATTTCTGGTGTTTAATTCAGTTTTGTTCCATTGCACTTTTTCTTCCCCAGAGGTGGAAACTGCGAGATTCAGTAATTTGTGTCGGGAAACCAGTAGGAAATCACCTGGGATTTGGCAACCTCTGTTCTCCACGAGTTTCTAAGCAGAGTTTGTACCTGCTCTGTGGCCAAACCTCATCCCTATTACTCAGCTCTTGCTTTTGGGCCCAATCTAAAGGCAGCACTAAGCAGACATGGTTTATTTATGTTCTCTCCACTGCCCCCTCCCCATTTTCATTTGTTTGCCTGCTCCCACCCTACTGTAGAGATATGAAACAATAAGTGGCCTTGTCTTCCAAGGCTGTAACTTCAGGGCCTGGGGAAGGAAAGCTGATGCTTCTGAGCCTTGGAAGTCAGTCAGGGGTGGAAGAACAGCCCTGGCTGCTGGAAATGTCCCTGTCCCCTCCCCTTTATAGAGTTTCTGCGGGGACTAAAAGTTCTTGCAGGGTCCTGGCTTGAGCAGCCGAGCAGCACAAAGGCCACATTGAGAATGGCTGCTGGGGAAGCCCTCCTTCCTTGCCTGCCCTGTAAATGCAGTTCTTTCTCCATGAAAAGCCCTGACATCAGCTCTTGGAAAAATCCAAGTGCTTGTGTCATGGAAAAATAGCTGAGGCACTTGCTTGGGCTGGGAGTGAATGAGTGAACTGTGGAGGAAACTTCTCTGGAGATGCTTTTCTTCTGCCCTTTCCGAGTGTTGCTGTTCATGGAGAGACAGAAACCCTTCCCAGCTCAGGTTTTTACAGGAAGGAACTACAGCTGGCTGGAGTAAACTCAAAGCACCCTCCTTGTCGTTTTTTACGGGACACGCTACCTGTGTCATCAGGAAATTCCGTATCAGGAAATACCGTCAGGAGGCAAATCTCCGTGTTCTTGTTGTCTGTTTTATGATGAAGACTTACCTTTTGCCTTCTGTTTTTCTTTCGTAGTTTTGAACTGGTTTTTTCCTCCCTTCTCATCCTGCCTTCTCTTCACCCCTCTTGATGGAACCTGCACCCAGGATAAATCTCTGCTTTCCCTGTAGCAATACCTTCCTCTTGGAACCCTGACATTCCCATCTCACCGCCCAACAGGGACTTGCCAGCCTTCCAGACTTTGATTTTTATCAAATTTATCTTAACCCAGTTTAAGTCCTTAGCTCAGCACATTGGTTGCCATAGCACCAGTCCCTTGCATTGATCCATCTGCTGATCCATCAGGAACTGTGTTGATGGGCTGCATTGGCTATTCCGCATTTTCTCTCCTAAAAGGAAAATTGGAGGGCACGTTCTGCTTACGGAGAGAGACATTTGTGGCCTGCAAAACAATATAACATTGAGTGGGAAGTATTTGCTGATGGTTTATCAGTGCAGATCCCACACTGAAGCTGCTGGGAATGTTTAGAGGGGGAGACAATATCGGCTATATGGGCTCTCCAGTCTCTTCCCTGAATTTCCTGGGTTCCTTCTCCGAAGGCAGCGACCAGGCCTGTTCCTGGAGCTGTCAGCAATCAAAAGCTAATAATGCCAGGAACGATTCCTCCATGAGTCATTGCGTCAGCTGTGGTTGCTACCTTGGACTCCTACAAAAATAACATGGAGGTTTTAATGCCCAGCTCCCTTTTGCCTCCTTGTGCACTTGCCGTGGGTCCCTAAGGATCTATCCATAGGCTCTGCCAGCTCCCAGGAATCCTCCCTGTTCGAGTCCCCTGAGTTTCCCTGCACCTTGTGTCCAGTCTGTTGACATCAGTCTGCAGTGGGTTGGTGTGTTTTGTTGTTGCTTTTTTTTTTTTTTTTTTGGGAGGGAGGAATTTTTTTTTCCTGTGGTTTCCTGAGCTTCTGTACTTTGATACAGGGAAAAGATGAGAGGGCATAAAGCTGCTCTTTAAGTGGTTTAAAGCCGAGCTGAATGGACTGGATGTGTTGGATCAGTGCTGTCCCAGCCTGGCTGATGTGGTTCCAGCTGGAGTTTGTGGGCAGCACAGGCAATTACAGGGAAGTGGTGTCTGTTTTCCCTCCGTTGCCAGTAGTTTCCCACTTGCTGCATCCGTGTTTCCCTGGATGTGCTGCCGGTTCTTCTCTCCTCAGGTCCTTCGGCTCACCCAGAGCCCTGTGCAGAGCAGGGTCCCCCTTTTTGTTGTGACAGAAAAGTGCCTTTAGCTCCACGTTTAAGGTCACACTGGCGCTGCTTTTGTCCGGGTCGTGTCCCCACTCTCCCACAGTACCTTTCTCAGGGCTTTTAAGCCCTGCAAAAAGCTGCCCCGGTGGATTTGCAGTCTGGGAAAACAGGCTCCCTTCTTTGTTTTTCTTTCATTCTGTGTCTTTCAAGATGAAATTACGGGAATTATTTGCAGAACAGCGTTGGAAACGTCCCTGTTTACTGTACTTTCAGGGCACTTAAACCGACTAGATTTAGGCAGATGTAGCTTTTCTCTTGAGTACTGTCAGTACAGGGTGTCGAAAATGAAGTTTAATAGCTGCCTGAGGAGCTGGATGCACCAGGAATAGTCATGGAATTGTCCAGTGATTTGTGACTGTCACCCAAGAACTGAGCTGGAGTTTTCCAGGAGCTGTTTGGTTGCACGTGAACAATCCAGCTCAGACTTCCAGAAGTCTTGAACAGCCATCCCTGGAAGAGTTTCAGGTCAGGCTGGATGAGTCTTAGAGCAACGTGGTTCAGTGGAAGGTGTCCTTGCCCATGGCAGGGGGTGGAATGAGATGAGCTTTAAGGTCCCTTCCAACCCAAACCATTCTGGGATTCTGATTGTAGCTGCCAGTTAAACTCACTTTTCCGCTGAAATCCATGGAGCTGGTGCTGGCCAAAGGCTTCTCATTGGCTGATGACTTGGTGGAAACCTGCGGGAGTAGGATGAGGTCACTTTAAATGGAAGTTTGGTGTTTTTATTGGGGGAAGCTTTTCTTCTCCTTCTGAATGTGTAAAAAACACAAATGAGCAAGCCTATAACAAACCTGCCCTGCGTCTCATCCCTCCTGAGTTTGGCATGATCAGGTGTGTTTGCTGCTTTTCTCTCAAATTCAGAGTTCATTTAGAGGGTTTTCCTGTAACAAGCAGCACCGTATTTAAATGAAACTAATAAAGCAGCAAAGAAGCTTCCATTGCAACTGTTCACCTCCTAATTAAAGATTAGTTCTGTCAAGCAAGCAGTTTCTGGCTGTTCTCCCCTGTACGGGTTTCACAATATTTCTTACTCATCTGGGCACAAGTTGTAGTAATTTCTACTTGCAAACACACACAAGCTTTGTTTCAGGCATGTGAGCAGTCCTGCTGAAGGAAATGGGACTGAAGTTAGGCACATGAATAAATATTTCCAAGGTTGAGGCCCTCGCCTGAATCTAAATATTTTTCTCTTTGATCAGCTTTCCAGATAGCAGGTACTTGAATTCTGGTAATATTTTAGTAGGGGAGGAAAAAAAACCCAACATGGTTATCTGAATGCTGTGCTATTTATGGTCAGCTATATTTTCAACCTCCTGGGCTAGAATGGAATGCTTTGTACTGTTGGAAGCTGGGAATCCTTCCTGCTCTGGTGTGTTTTGACACACTAGGTCTTAAAACTACTTTTTTCTGCTTGGCTTCCAGGTAGTTATTGCGCACTGGCCTGAGTGTGTGAGCTAAGGTGAAGTATAACTTTTAATCCACTCTGTTACTACCTGTAGGTGTATTTTCCTCGCTTGGCTTCACAGTAAATAGATTTTCCTAATGCACCATGACTAAGAAGACATACTTTTCGTAACTTGCTGCGTTTAAATGGCTTAAATTATTTGACCCAGTCTTTAAAAAAAACCCCAAAAAACAAACAAAAAAAACCCCAACAAAACCCAAAATGTGACTTGGCTTTTAATTGTTGCCGGTATTTGGGAGAGTGGAACAACTTGTTTGAAAATGTGCTGATGTTCATCAGTTATCAGACAAAATGTCTACAGGGTTTTTTTTTTTTTTTTATCGTGGAGCCTAAACTTGCCAGCTCCGCTTGGAATTAAGTCTCCAGCTGTTAACCCCACCCTGCTCTGCCTTGCTGTTTACAGTAGGAGGTGAAATGCATTAAATATGTAATAATATGTGCTGCTGAATGCTCTGAACACAGTGAGGGGATTTTCGGTGTTGCTTTCAAGCTTAATCATATGTCCAAGTGAAGATAAGTGGTGCTGAAATACAGAGAGTTGCTGGGTGAGCCCGTGGGAGCTGCTCTGTGTTCTTGGATTGTGTTTTATCCACTCCGCTCTTGGCTGTAGTCACCCAGTGTTTGGGAAATGAGGAATGGGAAGGAGGGATGCTTTCAGCAAATCGAGGAATTCCAGGTGGTATTCAGGCAGGAAAGTGGGAAAGGAGGAGGAATGTTGCACTGAGTGTGCGCAGCAAGGACCTTAAATCAGCTGACTCTTCCACCTCCTGTTTCTGGGATTTCATAACTCAGTGCCCAGGAATGATTTCAGATCTGGGAGAGGAGTTGTTCCGGCGGGGGCTGGGGAGCTTCAACCTCAGCCTGGCTGGACAAAGCCCATCCCCTTCCTACCCTGCTGGTTTTAGGGGATACCTGAGAAGCAAACCAAGCGCAGGGCAGAGCCTGGAGCTCCCTCAGCCTGCACTGCCTGGGGTGACCTGCTGCCTGCCCTGCTTCCCCACCATGGCCCTGCCTCCCTCCCTGCTTTGGAGGAGAAAGAAAGGCAGGAAGCTGGCGGGCGGCCAAGGGGCTCCAGAGCTTCCCGGAGCTGCTCCCGAGCTGCGTGGGATGGGGGGGACACGGCCCCAGGGCCTGGGCTGGGGGCTCTTCCCAGGACACTGGGATCCTCCAGAGCCAGCTGGCTCCTGACCTCTTGGGCTGCCCAGCTGTGAGCACAGCTTTGGGCAAGGAACAGGAGGGTTTTGGCTGCCACCCCGCAGGAACTTCACGTTCACCGGTAACGTCAAAGCACGGGAAAAATTCCAACGATTTCAGTGCCGTTCCATGCACAGGGTCCCTTCCTAAATAATTAATGTCACTGGCCTGAAAGAAAAGTTTTACCCAGCTTCTAGACCTCTGAAATAGAACACTTGTGCTTCATCCTTGAGCAGATTAAATAAATAGCTGTGAAGCAGCCAGAGCAGAACGGTGGTGAACTCACTCTGTGCCGCCCATAAACCGCGTGTTGCTGCAGGAGCAGAGCCTGCAGCTCTGGGTGCTGATAAGAAACACTGTGGGATAAGGGCTGTCACTTAAATGCTTCATTAAAACAGTAGTGTTAGGAGTTTTTTAATGCAGCTCCGAAGTTCAAATGCGTTAGATGAAAAATGCGGTGTAATTCATCTTGAGCATCTTTTCCTGGACTCCTTATTTTTCATCTTTTCTGCTTTTCAATGAAAGACTTGGTTGCTGCTCTGTCTGTTGACTGTGCAGGGTGCAGGAAGGGCTGGGTTGGCCTGAGATGACTTTTGTTTTCTTTCTATGGGATCCAAGCTGTCTGTCCTGCAGAAAATTGTTCTTTTACTGGCCAAAATTTGTAAATGGAGTCCTGGGTGCTAAAGAGATCTGGCTTTGCAGGTAGAGCAGAGTGAGGAGAGGCTTGACTTGAATCCGTGTGGATTCCCCAGACTTCTAAGATTAAAATAGAGCTTTTGGGGACAGGAGGAAAGAGGACTATCATTTCTTGTCTACAATTAATTAACTCCTAAAATTGCAGCTTTGCCCATAGGTTATGCAACCACAGGCCCCACCTACCCCCTTGATTTGGAAGCTGCTCTTGCAGTTGCACCAATTTTGATGCTGTTATCTAAAAGATGGCCAGTGTCTTGCTGTGCGTAATTATTTTCAGGAATAGACAGACAACATTTTAATTTCACTTGCCTAATGTGTCATCAGCTGCTCGTTTCAGAGTTGCCATATTAGTGCATGTTTGCACAGGGGATTGGCGTGTGGGAGCTGGCCAGAGTTTTGGGTGGATCCACACTTAATGGCACAGCTATTATTCCAAGAGAGGGATTAAGCTGAGCACTTCTGTGCAGCCAGTTACAGTTTTTCAGGTGATGGGGAGGGAGCTGTTGCAGCTTTAAGGCTGTGCTGTTCCTGGCTGGGCCATTCTGGGTGCAGTTCTCGAGGAAAGGAAGGTGGATGGGGGGCTGACAAGGTGCCCCTTGTTGCAGTCTTGTGGTGGCGCTCGAGGAATCTTGGCTGTAATGCTCCGAAAAGCCCGTGGAGGAGGGTTTGGTTCTGTGTGTTGGACAGGGCCATTGCTCAGCCCAGAATCACAGAATCTAGGTTGGAAATTAGAATTTAGCTTGGAAAAGACCTCAGAGACGGTCCAGTGCCCGGTGCCCACCTTGTCCCCCAGCCCAGAGCACTGAGTGCCACATCCAGCCCTTCCTTGGACACCTCCAGGGCTGGGGACTCCAAACCTCCCTGGGCAGCCCCTGCCAATGCCTGACAGCCCTTTCCATGAAATTCCTGCTGATGTCCAACCTGAGCCTCCCCTGGCACAGCTGGAGGCTGCTCCTTCTTTTCCTGTCCCTTTTTCCATGGGAGCAGAGCCCAGCCTTTCAGCTCAGTCTAAGTTTGGAGCTGGTGTCCTTGGGACTGTCCTGCTCTCACGTTGTCTTTTTTAATACAGACTTACCATGGGACTGTTGGTCGTTACCAATTTGTTCTGTTTGAATTAAGCTAAACTTAAAAAAACACTAACCAACCAAACAAAAAAAAATTGTCATTTATTGCCCTGGTAACTTTTGTGGTATTAGAATTGTATTGTCTTGAATCTCCTCCCTCTGCCCCTCACCCCAGCACTTGGAAAACCTGTATAAATAGGAGAATGCATTAAGAATATATTAAGAATAACTATTTTATATGTATATATAGATGGGAATTATAAGCCATAAAACATCTGCAAATCTTCATTTAGAACCAAAAGTGACTTACTGTTTTTTTATATTATTATATTGACACACAGCTCTAAATGTATGTATTGCTTTGTAGCTGAAGGACCTAAAAACATTAAGTAGGAATGGAGTTAAACTTGTAAAAGGTTCTGAGAAAGAAATAATTCTGCTTCATGAAAGCAGAAGTTGGTGCCTCAAGCTGGATGGCAAACACCTTGTTCTGTCAGTGTTCTGCAGTAATTCAAGGGGAAAAAACCCTGATTTCACAAGTCCCACGTTTCCCTTACTTAAAAATACACATGCACCTTGTTACTCCTCTAACTGTGGGTTTGTTGCTTTTGTTAGCTGTGTGTATAACAACATTTGGGTAAATATAATTTCAGGTTAACTTTGTTGCACTTGCCTCAAAGATGGCGAGTTCATGGAGTTTTCATGGAAATAGAGATGTTAGATTTCAACACGAGCTGTGTTACTGGGAAGGAGAGTTTTCAGTTAGTTTGGACCTTTAATAGGGCAAAAAAAATGAAGGAATGGTACTTTTTTAGTGTATGGAATTCATTGTTACGAGAGGAAGATGATCCATGAGCCACCACAGTGTAGTGAGGAAGGAGGAGCTGCTGGAGAGCAGACTCTGCCTCTGTTCTTCATTCTGTTTGAAACCTCAAACATACCTTTACTTAACTGAATCAACTCTAAATGGACTAATAATTGGCTGAAGGAAAAAGAAACTAAGATTGGTTTTCTTGTGGTGGTATCACAGAAGTGTAAAATAACTTTGTATTTGAGCGTTAATGTTGGTATGAAGGATGATAATGAGAAACAAAAGGTCATTAAACTTCTGCTCTTTTCTTCTTTTTCAGGTTTCCTCTCAAAAAACCTACGAGGTGAGTTCCTGAAATGTGGCTTTTTATCTTCACTGCAGATGGTGCTGCAGCATTTTTGAGTGAGGGAGGCTTTTAAGAGGAAAAATAAATATGTGTGCTGACGCAGACCACAGTACCCATTACAGATGTGAGGAAATTAAATGTCCAGATGGGGACAGGGTGCCAAAAATACAGTTGGAGGTGAACTTAAAGTGCAGGGCGTAGTGTTACATTTGCATTCTGTTACATCACTGCAGGCTCATCTTACCTGAGATTTGAGATGGTGAAGGGACACTTGAGTTGGTACATGGTGTCCGGGGTGGGTGGGAGGATATTCTGAATCTTTAATTTTTGCGTGCAAAGATATTGAATGTTTGCTGGGGAGGAGGCAGAGTTAAGATTGCAGGAGGTTTATCTGTTTTATGTAGCCTAATTTTATTTTGCTTTTAAAACTGAGCGATAAAGAGAATGCACTTGTTGTTACTAATTCTGAAGGTTAGCAAGGCTGTTTCTAGAACCTTGGATACACTCCCAAAGCCTCCGAGGGAGATCATTTTCCCACTTGAACCCAGCCTGGGAATGAATTTTTTAAGCGAATTTAATGCCCGTGTCTCAATCTCAATCTCTTGTGAGCAGCCAGCCCCAGCTCGGGTTATTTCTGGGAGCCCCAGCAGCTCCTCTGTGCTCTGGTGGTGAAGATTTATGCCTTTTTTTTTCCCCCCCCTACCACAGACACGGCAGCATTTTGAGCAGAGAGTCTCCAGCTGACAAGAAGCAGAAGGTTGAGCGCTGCAGTAGCACCCACGACTTCGATCCCACAGGTACAGTCCTGAAACCCGCAGGTGAAAACCCAGATTTCCGCCTGAAAAGCACTCTGGGAGTCAGGTTTAAAAACTGCTTCGGGTTTAAAAACTGTTTCAGGCTTAAAAACTATTTTAATGTGGCAGCAAACGCGGTTTTCAGGGTGGTGTTGAGCTTTTTGGAAGCGTGTGGGGCATTGCTTTTGAACACGCACAGCTAATAGTGAACCTGGATTAGTGTGTCAGTAAATAATTAGAGCTGCTCGGTAAACAGTTGGAACTTGCACTTTCAGGAAAGTCAGCCTGAAATTTTCAGGAGGCAAATCCTGTAATTAGTTGGGATTTGGTTAAGTGTGACGCTGGGGATGTTGTAGGCTCAGCCAGGGCTGGGTTCCCTTGTTTGGGTTTTAAGTTTTGGGGGTTTTGTTTTGTTCTTTTGGGCCTTAGTGGATTTTGATCCCTCTCTGCCACTTGCAAAGTGAATTTGTACTTTCCAACGTGATACATTTTAAGATCAACATCTCTTCTTAAAGGGTGTGCCCTCCTATTTTTTTCCTTTTTTTTTTAAAACCTTCCCAAAGACTAAATTAGAGTCAATTTGGTCCAGAACTGCCTGGGAAATGAGGGGTTCTTCCCTCTCCCTGAAAGCCTAACCCAGTGACTCCGTGTGTGTGTGTGTTCATTAAATGCATGACAGGCTCTTGTCTGAGCCTCCTGGCCCCTTGCAATGTGCATTTTTCGTGTCTGTGCACTGTGCTGTCCCTGGGGCTGGTGGAAGGAAGGCAGGAGACTTGAATGGTAAAACTTGTAGGATGTGGGTTGTTTTTTTTTTGTGCAAGACATTTGAAGCTGATGTTTATAAACTAGCCTGTTAATGGTTTCTGTCACTGGCTGTGTAACTCCTCCCTAATGAAAGTGGGCTTTAAACGCCAGTTAAAAAATCCTGAAAGGGAGAAAACCTGAATTAGTGCTTTGTCTTCTTTTCCTTTGTCCTTGGGAGTGGATAATGCAAAATCATTTCAGGTTGGGGGAGGTCTTGGGCTCTGAAGGAGAAGGAATTTATTTTCTTCAGAAACAAAGTTTAGGAATCCTCTAATCTTAATTTGATGAAAGTCACTCCAATTTTAAGAGCTGTTACCTGACTCCACTGTTATGATGCTTGTGCCCCGATCTGGTAGATGAACCTGCACTGCAGCCTTCATAAAAGGATTTTCTTTTTAAGGGGTGAATTCAGGATGCTGAACTGCTGTGCCTGTGTTGATTACTTATTTTGGAGCTAAAAAATACCAGAGTTTCTGCGCTTGGGACTGTTTTTTGTCCAGAATCCTTCCTGTAGTTATTGCAGAAAACGTCTTTTATTGTGTCTTAAATTCTGTAACAAGATTCTGTGTGGTGCTACCTGTGTCTTCATTATTCACCCCTTATTCCAAGTGTTCCACCTGTGTTTTGTTCCCATCTTATTTGTGTGTTTTGCACGATTTAACCCAGTAAATCAGTCTGTGTTTTTTTTTTTTTCATGGATTTTTTTTTTTTTCTCATGTTTGGTCTCCATATTTTCTATATCTCTCTCTCCTTCTCTCCTGCTCTCGTGCAGAAAGCTCCTCCAAGAAGACAAAGTCTAGTTCTGAGGAGAGTAGATCCGAGACATATGGTAAGCTCAAGCAGCCTCATCCCTGGGCAGCTCCATGCTTTCTGTCTGTGCATCCCAGGCTTTCCCACCCTTCCCATGATCTGCATGGTTGGCTCTGCAGCAGGGACTGGGCAAACTGGGCTTGAGTGTTGCTTTAGTGTATCAGCTTCTAGTTTTGTAGTGGCTGGAAAACTAACCTGGCAGGCTGTCACCTGGATTATTCTGCTGTTACCCACCCAGAGACCTTGTGCCACCGGGGGGGGGTTTGGGCACTGTTGGACCCCAGAAGGGTTTTGTGGTTGTAGAAAAGCCTTTGTCTTGCTCTGGTTGTGGAGGTCAGAGCAAGCAGTGCATCTTTTTTGCATTATTTGTAGGTTATCTCCTCGCAGTTCCTCCCCATGTTTCACAGAGTATCTGCAAATAAATAAAATAAGTCTGAGAATATGAACTTCGCCATTCTTTGTTCCAGAGGGAGTGAGTGACCTTGCAGTCCTGTGTTGTGTATCACTGCCGTGTGTGGGCTTGTACACTGGAATAAAGAGCATAAAGCAAAGAGTCTGGGATGGCAATGTCCCCACACATCAGGAGGTTGTCACTGCACCACGATGGACCTGTTTGCTCCTTGAGCTTCCCCCAGATCTGTCAGTCGGGGACACTCCTCATCCTGGCTGTATTTAATGATGGCTTGTCCAATTTCCAGCCTCTAAGGATATTTGTACTCGTGTTAGAAACTAGAAGGCAATAAGTTTTCACAAGTTGATGGGTTTTTTTTGGATCCTACAGCTTGTAAAAACCCTTGGACGTGGGCTGAATCTGGCCAGTGCTGCTGCATCTCATGTTTCGAAGTGTGCATGTCCCGACTCCAGCCATGGCTTGCCTTTCTTTCCCTTTCCCTCCCCGCCCCCCTTCATGTTTAAAACAGTCTGTGACACTTTCTGATTTTAATCTGTTAAGAAAATTGCTGCTGCATAACCTGCCGTGGGCTTTTGGGCACTTGCAACGACTCTTCCAAGTATCAGCTTTTATCATTCCACTGGAATAAAACTGCCAGGTGTTCATGGCTGGGATCCAGCTTCTTAAACCACCAGAGTAATACAAAGTGATGCTGTCATGGCTCTGGTTGTGAGGAGCACTGAAAAATAATAGCAAAGAAAAAGCCTGAACCCCAAAAACCCCAATAAAAAATAAAAGCAAAAAAACCCTCTAAACCCCAAAAAACACCAACCCTGAAGATTTCCTTCTAAACCAATCTTAGGAAAAGCCCTTTAGCTGGTGCAGTTTAGGGGGATATGTCCCATTCCGTTCCTAATGTGAAAATGAGATCTCTCTGCTTCCCCTGGAATTTTGAATCACACACTTTTTTTTTTTTTTTTCCTTTAAGGATAAGTAACATGATAGTCATGTTCCTCGGGGTGTGAGAGTGTTCCACAGTAAACAGGCTCGGAGAGGGCCTTGATTTGGAAACCTGTCTCAGGGAGGCTTGGCTTGCTGCAGCTTTTGATTCTTCCTGCCGTGCTCAGAGGGAGTGAGCAGGGAAATGAGGGAATGAGCAGAGAAATGACCTGCTTGGCCAGCAGGGATTTGGGGATGATGCTCCTTGTGAGGAGGAGTTCTCCCCTGGCAGGTGGATGGTGGTTACTCAGCTTACCCAGATCCCTGTCCTGAGTTCCTTTTCCCCGGCGCTGCTCGCCCACAACACGCCAGAGGTGCTGTCGAACTGCTGTGGGTTAATTCCCGGAAACATTTGGGATGGCTGCGTGTTTACTCTTCTCCCTCAGCCTGTGCAGTGTCCTGGGCTTTTCACGTGTGGCAGAAACACGACTTCCTAACGTAAGCTTTGACTTCCCCCCGAAGCTTCCTGCAGACGCTCTGCCCGTGGCCGGGATCTGGGGGAGCGGTTTCCAACTCATCCTTCCTTTCCAGTGGCCTTGGCTGGGTCGGACGTGGCCCTGCCTTTTGTCTCTGCCCTCTCTGCTTTCCCCACGTTCTGTGGTGTGTGTGGAGAACTCAGCTGTTTGCTTTGGATGGGCCCAAAGCTCTTCCAAAACCTACGAGTAGAAATACAGGGGCTGATGTTTTTCTCACTGGTAACTGGCCGTTGGAAAGGGAATAATAGAGAAGTCTGGAATGACAACAGGAAAAGGAGGTGTGGCTTTGTGTGTGTGTGTGTTTGTGCTTGTTCTCACCTCTTGAAATTTTTAATTAAGGAGCAAGAGACCAGAATTTCTCGGAAGTATGTGAGTGGCTCCGGGGGGCGGAGTGGTTAGGCCGGGAAATTGGTACAGTATACAGAAATTAATTTACAGTGACATGAGCTCAGAGTGGAATATTTTCTTTCATAAATGCAATTATATTTGTATATTCAGCGAAGTTTAGATGATCAGGAGAGAGAGGCTGAGTGTAGGTTCAGATATGCTGTGGTTGATTAATTAGTGCCATGATCTCCCACGATATCTAATACTCGTTTCTCGAAGTAGAATTTTCATCTCTTAAATGAACTTAAAACGTAATTTAGCTCTCAGGGTGGGAGGCGAGTTTCTCTTTCCTTTTCCCCATGATTTGTTAGCTTCCAAAAATATCTTTCTTTTTAGTAATGACCAGTTTCTAGCCTAAATATTCGCCCAGATTTTACACAGACTCTTTCACTAGTGATAAATTTTGTTGTTGTTGTTGTTTTTGTTTTTTTTAAGCCCCGGGTTTGAGCTGGTTTTAAATTGAATTTACTCTTCCTGGTTTGTTCCTGGTGGCTCTTATCAGCTTTGTGGTTATGGTCACTATTTTTCCAGACTTTTTAAAGGACTTTTGGGAGCCCCTCATCACTACCCTTAGAATAGCCAGGAAGGGCTGGGAATGCAGGGAGGGCTGGACCACAGGGGTTGAATGTGGTGTTGCCATGGGAGCAGATAGTCCTATTTATCATGTTAAAATACATGGTTCTTTTTTTTCTTTTTCCCTTTCTAAAAAGGTTACCAACCCTTGTTTTATGAGCAGTATTCAGTGCCATTGTTAATAACAATTTTAGCAAGGCTCTATGGACTGCACTATGCAAACAGTATAGTTTTTGCACTGACTTTGCATGACTTCTGTTAGTGGAGGAATCTGAGGAATGCTGCTTATATGGCATTTGGTATGAAATCATGGTGATAACTAGAACTGAAATTCGGAATTTCAGTTCTGCTGAGAATCTGTCCTTATGAAAGCCGATGGTTCTGTTTATTCCGTGGGGCAGCGTTGCTGAAAATACTTCATATAGAAAGAAGGCTTCCCAAATGAAGTGAAGCATTTGGACATTCTCAAATCCCCGAGGAGTTTGTTGGTTTTTTTTTTTTGTTTGTTTGTTTATGGAATGATTCATTTCAAATTGCTCCATTAAACTGCGTTTTCCTATTGTGGCCTCATGGCCCCAGGGGAGGTTATAGTTCACAAATCTCCGCTCCCAGCGTGTCCTGCAGAGCTGGAGCAGAGGAAAAGCCGTGGTGTCTTATGGGAGGTGGGATTTATGCCTCATGGAGTCATGGGTTGGGTTGGAAGGGACCTCAAAAATCATCTCCTTCCACCCCCTGCTATGGGCAGGGACACCTTCCACACCTTGTACCAAGCCCCATCCAACCTGGGCTCTCCATTCTCTCTAGTGAGTCAAGTTTTTAGAACGAAAATCTGCTCTGTTTGTTGGGAACCGCTAATGAAATTCCCTATTTTGTTGAATAACTTCCAAATAGTAGAAGAGAAGATGAAGTAAATGACCTTCCTACTCTTGGGAGAATGGAAATGTGTCTGGCAAGACTGTCTGAGACGTTAATTTTAGCCATGGGGTGTAAATGACCTTGAGAAGTTGGACTTTACCCTTCCCCACTATCCAAAGGCACTTGGATCAGGGCTGGAGAATGGAGAGGGACTAGTGCCACCTACTGAAGAGTGGATCCTCTTTGCTTTACTTGCAATTCTTCTGTCTGCTCTCACGTTTAATCTCCAGCACACGGTTGGCTGCTCTACTGTGCTCTTGGCTTGAGGCTACACCAGTGAGTTTGGGGAATTGCCATCTGCAGGAGGACAAAAAAAGATCAAGATTTATTGTTTTCTCCACAGATTTTTTTATGAATCCACTCGAGGCACAAACATGTAATCTGATTTTGGGTACTTGGTTAAGTGATGTCTCCTCACTTTGTGCCATCAAGATACTGTGAAATAAAAGCAAATGTGGGGATAACATTATTAGTGATTTGATTTTCAGCTCTGTCAGTGATTAGTTCTGCTGACCTTGTAATGTTCACTAAGTTTCAACTGGAAAGAGTGAAATATTTCAAAATAAATGACTCAGGGTTTCCATCCGGGGAACACTAAGGATTGGAACACAAAAGGGAAGAAGGTGAATGAAAAGCTGGTCGTCACTTGGTTTAGTTGGTAGTTTAATGTCCCTGTGTGTTCTTGTGATACCCAGGCGTGACAGGAGCAGCTCTTGGAAACTTTACATTGGTGTCCTTGGGCTCCCAGTGGTTTGTGGCTTTCCTGTGAGTCCATTCCTGAGTGTCTGATGAGGTGTTCAGGGTACCAGACGTGGGTTATGAAAACATTACTGCTCTGCTCTTGAAATTCCACCACGCAGCAGATTTCAAACTGAAGGTGTTTCACTTAAAGGACCAAAAGGGAGCAAATGGCAGATTTAGGGGGTTCAGGAGAGCGCTTCAAGGTTGCTCTTTTTCGTGTGCCTGGTTCAGACAGGGAGTGCCATCAGAGCAGGTCTAGTTCTGCAGGTGATAGTGTTACCTTCAGGTAACTGCATTAAAATCACGAGGAAGCTGCTGTGTATCCCAGTCAAACATGGAATCTCTCAGCTGGCCTGCCTGCACCTCAGTCCATCATTTATGTTGTGTTAGGAGAAGGGTTAAGTGCCTGTTCCTTGTCTGAAGGGAGCAAATACAGGGAAGAAGCTATTACGGACTAATTTGGGTTCAAGTTGTCCTAATTTTAATTGCTTCCCCATTCTAAATTTAAGAGAGGGGTTTTGGGTCAGATTGAGACTTGTGGTGTCACACAGTTGGGAACTCTAAGCTCTGTTAGGCCAGTTTATGTTGCATCACCTGCTGCATTTCTGCTTTGGCGTCAGGCTCATTCCAGGAGGAAGGTTATCGATCGATCCAAGGGTTATTAGTTCTGGGAAAAAAAAGCAATCCAGTGGAAGAGCAGTGAGTGCTCAGGGCTATCCTGTGTCTTTAAAGATGGACAGTTCTTGTGAGTCAAAAGATTAGTTTGGTGCCTTACTCATAAAACCTGTAGGGCTGGCACAGGGCTGGAAAGGAGCTGTTTTTATGAAATAGCACATGTTCCCACACCCCACCCCGGGGCATCATTCTTGTGAAGTGAGACTTCAAGAAGCTTGGTCACACAGGAAGATGGAAGGTGCAGAAGGGAGAGGCTTGTTCTCTCACTTAAACGTGTAAAGAGGCTGGGAGAGGCAGGGGGCTTTGCTCTTCTTGTCTGCTCTCCCCTTGCATCCATCCCATCCCTCTGTGTGTGCTGTGAGTTACCGGGATATGACACTGGGACCAGACTGCTGCAAAAGCCCTGGAATACAGCCTTTTCCACGGCTCCCACGCCCATTTTCATGTATGCCACGCTGGAGGAGAACAGGCTGACTGGGCAGGCTGTGTTTTCACTTGGGGCTCCTCATTTCCATCAGGAGTTGCTCCAGAGAAGTGAAAGGAGCTGTAGTGGTGTGAGAGTAATTTAGGCCGTGGGTATGACTCCACGCTCAGTTAACAATTCGTTCCTTAAAGAGTATTCCAGAAAAGCCAGTCTGTCTGGGACAGCTCCCTGTGCTCCCTCCATACTAACTAGAACTGCCACAATTTTGGTATCTGATCGTGGAGAGCTCCCAATTCCGTCTCAAGGTGCTGGTGTAGGAATTTTGCCTGATGTGGCTGTAGAAAAGAAGAAGCAAAGCAAGCTGTTAGAAATAAGGGTGATATAAATAAAAGGACATCGGGGAAGCATTTTGCAAAGTTCCTAAAGTCACTTTTCAGGATAATGGCTCTGTCATGGGAGGCTTTCTGCAGATGTTCCTAGGAAAGTGCTCAGCAGTGAAAATGCCAAGACTGCTGCTTGCTTTTGTTTTATTTTTCCCTTATTTCATTTTCAGGTGAGCAAGAGACATAACCAGCATTTCAGTTCATCAAAATGCTGCACCTACTAAGTAAATTTATCTCAGCAGCAGCACTTATGCTCACATTATGCTGTGTATACCAGGAAACAAAACAAGTTGGCTTTGATGTCTCACAGCAAGTTAAAGGAGGAGCAGATTCAAACTCACATCTCCTGGGATTTTGGCCCTGAACTTCAGTAGCCTGAAGCAGGGCTTTATTTCAGAAGTCCTGTTCAGGGTAGTTAAGTGTGGCTTGTACTTGTTCCCTGCTGCTAGTCTGGCTCGGTGTGATGTTCTCACCTAGAACAGAAGGTGCCCCAGGAGGAGATTTGTGCTGAGAATGGGCAGAACTTCTCCTGATCACTAAATCTGTTTTAGTCCAACCCCCTCGTGTTAGTCTGAGAGATTGGTGACTTCTTGTAGAGGCTGTGTGTTGTTTTTGATGAAGTGGAACATGACAGCCCTCTGGTGTACTCTGAAAAGCTATTAACACAGACAAAGGGAAATGATGCTCATTGGTTTGTGTACTGCTGCTCTTTAAAAGCTGCTTTTACCTCGAGTTGTGTGTGATGTACCAGAGCTGTCTGCATCTCTGCTGCTGTATCTCTCTGTTTTGTGTAGCTGAAGCAATAAGCTTGACCTGTCTTGACATCCCTCTCTATTCCTGGACTGCTGCCCTGTTTCTGTCTCTCATATATTTTCCCTCTGTTGTACTGTACCAGTTCCTCTCAGTACTGTGTGATTATCTAGGAGGATAAGGTTTTGGACTGATGCCCAGCTTGTGTCTCTTTGTATTTCTCTCCTTCTCTTTCTCCTGCCCTTTCCCCACCTTCCTTGTGCAGGTCTGGTTCAGCGGTGTGTTGTGATCCAGCGGGATGAGAACGGATTCGGGCTGACAGTCAGCGGAGACAACCCGGTCTTCGTGCAGTCCGTCAAGGAAGGTGGGCAAGGAGGGTGCCAGATGTGCCAGCCAGGGAGCAGCCTGAGGCTTTCCATGTGGATCAGAGAAATACGGAGGAGAAAACTCCAAGAATCCTCGTGGGTGGGGCGGCTGTACCGTGGGACGCAGTGAATCGCCTCCTCCATAGCCAGTGGATTGAAAACTGACCTCTTGTATCCAAGGGGAAGGAAATGATTCCTTGGAACGTGGTGGGATTGTGGCTTTGGGGTATGCACTGCCAAGTGAGAACAGCACTGCTCTAGGCAAGGCACCCAGAGATTTTAACCTGCTAGGGGCAGAGGAAGCTTGGCGGAGTGCAGGAAGTAGTTTTGCATCAAAACTATGGAAGTGTTTAAACCGTTTTTGCTGTGAGTGTTTGTACTGAAATGGGAACTGAAGGGTTTCTCTTCCCTGCAGATGGAGCAGCCATGCGGGCTGGAGTGCAGACAGGGGATAGAATTATCAAGGTAAGGGCTTTCAGACTGTGGGGGACATGGATCCTTTGTATTGAATGAGCTCTATCCCTGAGAAAAAGCCATTGATACACCTGCTGGGATGTTTTCATTTGCCTGGGAGATAGAGGAATGGGCTGTTTCCATGTTCTGGGGATACCAGAGCAGTAACCACTGAAGTCCCACTGCTCAGTGTTAGTTTTGTTGTGGAGTTCACTCATTTCAGAGCTTTATGGGGCAGTTCAGCATCCTACAAGGTTCAAGTATCACAAATAGGACAGAAACAGAAATGGCAGGGGAGAGAAGGAATAGAGTTATTAATAATCACCTGTAGATAAAGTCTGCCTGAATGATTGATTGGTTTTCCCGAGTGTCCCCAGATCCATGTTTTCTGTTATTTATCTTAAGGGTGTCTTGAAAGCTGTAGTAATGAAGATGGGAGGGGAAAGAAAATATTGTAGCGCTTTTTGTGTAATTTGTGGATGCTTTTGGTTGAAAATCAGTTGCTAAACACTTAATTTTGTCCCCCTCCCTGCACCAGGTGAACGGCACCCTCGTAACACACTCAAACCACTTGGAGGTGGTAAAGCTGATCAAGTGTAAGTAAAGGCAGGTGGTTGTTTCTGTCCCTGGGCTCCTTAAAAGCATGACAGGCATCATTTGAAAGGCTGATGGAGCCTTCAGGTGACAAGGGTGAGGTGTAACCGTGCCCAGTGCTGAGAGAGAAAGGGAGGGTGTGAAACAGGGAAGTGAAATTGGGGTAATTCTGACACCTTGGGCTTTACCTGATACATTCTCCTGCAGCTTCTCCTTAGCTTGATGTTTGAATTTACTGTCACGCCTTGCCCAGGTGCTTTCCCACCTTAAATACCAGAGCTATTCAGGCACTTTTAAGTACATTGCTGGGTGATGCTTGCAAAGCACTGGCATTGCTAAAGGAAGTGTGTTCTTGGTTGATTATCTCGCACAAGGAAGAAGGTGGTAGTGGTTCCTTCCACCCTAGCAGAGTTTATTTTGTGGCATGAGCCTGTGTGTACTGTAAACACAACCTGCTGGACTAGAAATCGGATTGCTCGCTTTTATATCATGGAAGTTTTATGGATTACCTGACATTTAAGTAGATATTTGTAAACCAGAGCTGACCATGCTCGCATGTTGGAAGGAGGAATCGGGGAAGAATGGTCTGAGTTTTGTCGCCAGGGTGAATCACGGGGATAGAATCACAGCAGTCTCCAAATGTCTGACGTGTGACCTGTCCTTGTCTCCCTGCAGCGGGTTCCTATGTAGCTCTCACTGTCCAGGGGCGCCCACCAGGGTCGCCCCAGATTCCCTTGGCTGATTCTGAAGTGGATCTGGCAGGATTTGGGCATATGTCTCCCATCATGACATCTCCCCACTCACCTGGCACATCAGGAAATGCAGAAAGGATCACCAGCCCAGTGCTTATGGGGGTAAGATTTAAAGCTCTCTTCCCAAAGAACTGTGGAAATGTAGTCTGGTGGTTTGTTTTATTTTTAACCTGGATTATTTAGTGCTTCTTGCATAAATCTCAAACTGGGATATTTATCCTGTCAGTGGGTATTTATTCACGTGGTGAAAAACATTTTGCAAGTGCAAATATCCAGTCCCATCTGAGGGTTTTTTAAATGTTGATAGCTGTGTTCAGAATTAGGAAAGAACACACAGGATCGTGTTTGGAAGCTTGAGTTGCTTTTTGTTTAGAGCCCTTGTTTAGGAAGCAGATGAAAAATGGGCATGGCCATTCTCCTGATCTTCCCAGCTCCGCCAAAAAAGCCCAACCCTTAACCTGTCTGTGTTTTCTAGGAGGAGAATAATATTGTCCACAACCAGAAGGTGGAGATTCTGAGGAAGATGCTACAGAAGGAGCAGGAGAGGCTGCAGGTACCGGGGCTGTGTGAGGTGGAGAGGGGTGGGGGAAAGTCGGAGGTGGGTTGTTGAATCACTGCTTACAGAGCTATAGAAAATAGACCTTCTGTAGCAGCTGTTTATTGTTGAAGTGTGTAAATGGAAGGAAATGAGCAGTAGGTGGTGGTTCCAAGCTGAGGTGCTGAGTTTAAGCTCAATTATCTCACAGTCTCTCCAAGAGGAGTACGGCCGGTCCCCCACCCCCCGCCTGCTCAAGGAGATCCAGGAGGCCAAGAAGCACATTCCTCAGCTGCAGGAGCAGCTCTCCAAAGCCACGGGCTGCACTCAGGTAACACGACGTGTCAGGCTTCTCTGTGGGATGCTCCAGGTGGGGATTCTTGGGGGATGATGATGTGGGCGAGCAGGAGTTCCCTGCCAGGCTCTGCTGTGCTTGGACAGGCAGGTTGCACCCTCTAGAGCTGAGACTTGGAGTTAAGCTTGCAGAGGCTGTCAAGCAGTGCAATGTCAGTCAGGATATGAAGGAGGCTGTACAGTGGGCTTTCAAATCATCTGTGAAAAACTGCTTTTAAAACAGTAAGTGTGAGCTATCATATGTTGATTAGTCTGTCAGTGCAACTTCAGAAAACCCCGTGAAGTCATTCTTACAATGGGGAGTGAAGAACTGGAAGGTTAAAACAATTTTACTTTTGCTTTTGGGGAAAAAAACAACTATAGGTTGTGTTACTTTCCACCTTTTCCCTCTACCTGTGATGTTTTAAGTCCTGAAAGCTTGGTGTGGTTTTTTCTGTTGTTTTCTCTTAGAAAAGCCTTGCAGCCTTTTCTTAGATAAAATAAGGAAGTTTTTTAAGTAATGTGAACTGACTGGCTTTTGTTTTTTTAAGGGTCATCCCTTGAAATACTCTACTTGCTCTGTGCTGTCTCCCAACTCACTTTATCTTTTCAGGATGGAGTCTTGTCCTCCAGGTCTGTGTCGGAGTCGCTGCAGATCAGTGAGGGGGAGGCAGAGAGTGGGGACTGTGGGAGCAAACTGGATTACAGTGGGGACAGCCCCTCCAGACCCAACAGTGACATTGCTGATGTGAGTCTGCAACAGCTCCAGCGCTTTGCCTCTCTGCCCTTTGGATTTGGTTTTGCTGTGCAGGTTGTCTGTGTTGTCCTGTATGTCACACGTGTGCTCTGTCTCGGTAACACTGTGCTGGAATAGGCTCCTCAGCACCCACCAAAACTCTTTCCCTGAGAAAACGTGACGGATTGGACTTGTATTTACCAGTCAAGAAATGGTGTGGGTTTGGGTTTTTATGCAGGATTAGATTTCCCTGTAACCAGACAAAGAAAGATAGATGCCAGCTTCCTTCTCATGACTCAGATGCCAACTGGAGCATCTTCTCAGGGAATGTTCCAGTTGCAGAACTGTGACTGGGATCCAGTCAGTGGGCAAGTTGCCAGGAAAGTGGGGAAGAGCCTTTCTTGTACCAAATCAGCTTCGGTTATTGCCAGCAGTAAAGGCTCTTAGTGTGTGCACTCATTAGTTATCAATCTGTGCTCGTGTGCTCTCCCTGCTGCAGAACCCTGGTGCCTAATCCTTAATTAAGTCACTATCTGATTAGTGCAGGGGAATTGAGACTCTCTGCTTGGATTTGGCCTGAGATTGTTGATTAACTTAAGGATGTGGGAGCTAAATTTGTCCCAGCAGTTGGAAGTGAAAGCAGGGTGGGTCAGATGTGAACAGACATGACTCTGATGTGAAACATTGCTCCTCCAGCTCCACATCTGACCGGATATCACTCATGTTTCTGTATAATAAATGCAGAAAAAATTCATAGTTATCTTCCTAATAGACTTAATCCTGTCAGTATTGTGGATCACTGGAGGTGATTGGCACACCAGACATTCAGGCTTTTCAGGCCAGAGTGGCTCTGAGAAAGGATCAGGGGGCAATAGAAACCTTTGGAAGCTGAACAAGAGCTCCAGAGGGGTGCAGCTGGGGTGGAATAACTTTATGGAAAAAGAGAGGCTGGAAAGGAACAGCCTGACTGAAAAAAACCTTTGCACACGCTGAAGATGAGCCAACAGCACATGGTTTTTGCAAATAAAGCCAAGGGTGTGCTGGGCCACCTGAGGAAGAGGATGTGGAGAGCAGAGAGCTAAACATGAACTGTCAATAGAGGAGGAGAGAGCAACCAAAAGCCAAGGACAGGGGGTAGATTTTACAACTCTGCTCAGTGTCACCAGCTTTCTTCCCAGAACTGCTTCTGCATTCAGTTGGGCTTTTGGGGGTTTTTTGTTAACTGTGCACGTAGGACACGCATCTTGGTGTGTTTTTTCATACCTCAGCTGTTGAGCAGTTCACTGTGTGAGAAAGGAGAAGTTTTGGCCGTCGTGGCCGAAACACTTTAGTGTGCAGTTCTCACTTTCCTGGGTTTGCTGGTACTTACCAGAGCCAAACTTCCTTCTTCTCCAGAGTCCTCGCAGTGGCTTGAAGGAGAGGATTTATCCAGATGAGAGCCCAGAGAAGCCTGAGGTTCAAGATACTGTGAGTACAAATCATAAAGTGTCACAACAGCGTCTCCTGTAATGGGCCCATTAAAATCTTACTCCTTCCCCCCCACTTTCTAAATGGAGCATGCATGAACTTTGCTTTAGAAAATAAAATGCAATTACAATTGTGCAGGGAAAGTTAATTAGCTGAGTAAATGTTTATGGAGCTTAAGAGCAGAGCCATTTAGAGGCAAGAAATACATAATCAGCAGTAAAACAACTGGACAGAAAATAGGTAGAGCAGTTGTACATATTTTATTCTTTGAGTCCAGCCTTTCTGTAGGATATTTAGTCGTTTTGAGGCTGGCATTATCAGCAGTGATAAAAGTGGAGCACAGCAGGAAGTGCAGACCTGTCTGAGCGTATCATCATCCTTAGGATGACTTCTCAGTTATTTTTCCCCTCATCTACCCGTCTCTCCAAAGTCATATTTCTCCATTTACACTAAGATGGCATTTGTCATCTGCCACATGCTTGGTGTGCTCGTGTGTGTAGATGATGCAGTTGGTCTTGAATCATCTGATGTGATGGTTCTGGGGGGAGCTGCAGACTTGGGCAAGGCTGAGGGAAGACACGTGGGTTTCCCCGGAGTTTGGAGAAGAATGAAAAGGATGGTGATATTTCCAACTTGGTAAAGAGGGTTTACTGTGGTAAGAGAGTAATAGCATCCTGCTTTTCTTCCCTTCCCTTGCTCCTGACTCACCCCAGGATTCCCAGTCCAGTGTTGGAAGTCCTTTGTCCCGAGTGGGGACTCAGATCATTGGAGCAGAGGATGATGACTTTGACACGGAACAGGAGCAGGTGGGAATGACTTTTGGCCTCAGCCACCCTTTTTCCTATTGAAATCCCATTCTGTTCCTCTGTGCCTAAACTCCAGGTGCTCCATCCCTTGCTTGTATTGAGCAGTTCTGGTGAAATAAGAATTAGGGAATGCGATTCTTGGTATTGCTGGTCTTGCCAAACAGGAACATTTGGGGAGTTTATGACAATATGCCATCTTTGAGTCTGTTATCCTCTCTTTCCTCTCAGAACTTCAGGCTTTCCACACGTTAATTTGCCTTGTTTCATTTGCTTATGTAGTTTCTGTTCAGTTCTGCATTATTGTCCCAGCTGTGGCTTTTCACATATTTACCCTGAACTATTTTAGCTGCCCTGGGTTTATCTCACCCAGAATTATTTTCTCGAATAATTCAGATGTTTCCCGTGCATCTCCACAGATCAATGGACAGTGCAGCTGCTTCCAGAACATCGAGCTCCTGAAGTCTCGCCCAGCTCACCTGGCTGTTCTGCTGCACCACGTGGTGTCTCAGTTTGATCCTGCAGCACTGGTAGGATGTTCTGGAATCGTTTCCCTGGCCCACAGTGGTAGTGTTAACCAGAATGTATCAGCATCTCCTTGTGTAGCACTCAGTGGCTTGACTGGGCAAGGGGAGAAGTGCAAGCCCTGTGCAGGCACGGGGGTGATAAATCTCTCGTTTGTCTTCTCAGATGAATGGAGGGGCACAAAGAGAACCGTCCTCTCTGCATTTAACTGTTTACAAAGAAATATTTAGCTCTTGAAAGCCTGTCATTCCACGCTGAGGTGGTGGGATTAATTGTCTGCAGGGAAGGTCTGATCTCTCTGTGTCTTCCCTCTCCGCTGATTTTTTTGTCTCTGGTTCCCTCCACGACTGTGAAAGTACCTGGGAAGGGTTTCAGCCCAGCAGTGCTGAATTCCTTGAAATATTTGGAAGGAAACTGGGGAGTTAGGGGTGTTAGGTGGGATTAGCTGTGTACAGGGAAGGTCTGACCTCTCTGTGTCTGTTTTCCTGCCCCTTCCCTGATTTCACCTGAGGTTCCCTCCGTGTCTCCAAGTACGTGGGAAGGGTTTCAGCCCAGCAGTGCTGAATTCCTTGAAATATTTGAAAGGAAACTCGGGAGTTAGGGGTGTTAGAAGGGTTGCTGGGGTATCACTGAACTTCTTGCCCTCCTGTTTCCCACAGCTGTGCTACCTTTACACAGACCTGTACAAACAGACCAACTCCAAAGAGACCCGGAGAGTCTTCCTGGAGTTTTACCAGTTCTTCCTGGACAGAGCTGCAGTAGGTTCCAATCATATCCCTCATTTCCAAGTTGATTTTTACCTTTCTCCGCTTAACTGAACTGGAAAAAAACCCATAAATCCACCAAAATAAAAAGTTTTAAAAATAAAAACTTTAATAATGCTTAATAATAATGAAATTTAATAAAAGTTTTAAGGGTTTTTTTGTTTAAATGTTACCAGTGAATACAGGAAATTAATACAGTTTCAGATGCCTGGTAACACAATAAATCACAGGGAATTTGCTGTCTGATAGGAGAAATGATTTAGTGGTAGGTAAGCAAACTCTAGCTGTTCTGTACTGCCTTTTAGTTAATAATTGCTGTGGGTATCGATGTGGCTGTTACAAGGATTGGGAAATTCTGTGCATCTTTTGGAAAGCCTGAGAAAATTCTTTACTGTCATGAATTAAACTGTGAATTTAATTAAATTAAATAAATTAAACCAGGTACTGTAGCAGAGGTTTACACACCACACGTTTAGATGAAATAATCCCTGTGAAATATAATATATACTCAGGATGGGAGTCTCCCCTTTAAAACCACCAGGGGCTCAGGTTGTATAATCTTGGCTTTTCAGGGAATTTTCTTGTCTGCTCTGTCCTGTGGGTTTTATTGGGGTGCTGTTGGCTGTGTTTGTTCTCTCAGCCTTTCTTCTCTTTTGCAGAATCTCAAAGTTCCAGTTCCAGATGAAATCTCCTTGGAACTAGGTAGGGTACCCTTGCCTTGGGTGGCTCTTTCTGTAAGGGAAAGGCCCAAAGGTGCTCCTGCACGGGTTAAAATATTCAGGGAAATGACTTTATTCTGAGGTGGAGGGGACACTTGTCAAGAGAATCATTTATTAACTTTCTGACTCACAGACAGAAGAAGGCCAGAACTCCTTCCTGAGGAACTTCACCGCCAGTTCATCCAAACTATGCAAGATAAAGTGTGTCCAGAAGTCCAGAGGAATCTGGAAGATTTCAGGTAACACCAGTTGTCTGTGTAATTCCCATTTAATTCATATCTACCTTCAGTCAGCATGTCCAGTACAGGGAAAGCCCAAATTTGAGGAACAGAGTAATTAATCTTAGACTGAATTGGAAATACCACTGGAAAGGACCTCAAAGTGACCAATATTTGAGTGTTTTTTTGACACTGTTGCAAGTTATCAACTGTCAGATCGATTTTAGAATTTGGATTCTACATTCCTTGAAGCTGTTTGAGCCAATTTCAGAATATAGTTTCTCAGGTGTTGTCGTATAAATCCTTCTTACTAATTGTGTTTATAATCAGCCTATGTATATTTTTCCCCCTTTTTCCTGTTTTTCCTCCCATCTCCCCTTTGGGCACGGAATGATCCACTTTACAAACTTGTCATGGGCGTAGAATAGAATTTGATAATTTGCCTTTTCACATGGAGTTTTAAGAGCTCTGTGCCAACGTGAGACATTATAGCAAGACAAGTGTATATTTATGCACAAGTATATATATATATATTATATACAATTGTATAATTAATTAATAATAATGGACTTTTTCATACTTAAAAAGTCTCAATTCGAATATGTACTTTGAATACACAGCCTGGGTTGTGTGAAGAAGAGTTTGCTGCAGAATATCTACTTTTTCTCGATGGTTACAATGCTTCTCTTAACAAACACCCCACAGCTTCCCGGGGGAACCCGTGCCGGGGTCTCACCACCCTCACAGGGAAGAATTTCTTCTCAATATCTAATTAAATCTTCTTTATACCTGATCTAAATCTACCCTTTCCCAGTTTAGAGCCCATCCCCTCGTCCTGTCTGCACTAAAAATCCCTCCACGACTTCCCCGTTTTCGCACGATAACGGGACGCGTGCGACGTTCGGGACGGCACGAGGCTGCTGCTCCTTGTTGCAGGGCAGGGTTCAGTCTCAAATGGTGCTTCCCTGTCCCCGTTTTCCAGGCAGAAACGCAGTATGGGGTTGACCCTGGCAGAGGGGGAGCTCACCAAGCTGGATGCAGAGCGAGTCCGGGACAGGAACGCGGTGGAGAAGGAGAGAACCTGTGCCGAGCAGATCATCGCTAAAATCGAGGAGGTCTTGTAAGTCACAGCAATGTAAGGCTGGGAGTGTAAAAAGAAAAAAGAAAAAAAAACCCAAAAATAAATCTGCCCCAGCAGAAACTAAGGAGTTGGGAAGTGGAATTTTTACATCAGTACGTTTACATCACTTCCCCTGTTTGGTGTTGGAATAATGGCAGCCAAAGCTAAACTAATAGTGGAGTGTGTTGTTTCAAGGAGGCTGCTCAAATAGCAGAGGAAACGCTGCCTTTGTCAGCTTGTGCAGTATTGAATCAGTCCTTTTTTTTTTTTTTTTTTAGAAACCTGTAGCTTCAGAACCCATTTGCTCTTTTAACGTGGGCTGAAGCCAATTTTTGCAGCTGAAACCTTCATTTTTGATTTTGAGTTTTTTGGGTTTTTCCCCTGCTGGGACTTCTTAACATCCCAAAGGACACTTTGAACACAACTGCCGATGCTGTTGGGTGGATGTGACTGGGTGTTAATTGGTTTTCGAGTTTCATTTTTCAATTCTTTTGATTTTTTTTTTTTCAGAATGACATCTCAGCCTTTGGAGGAAGACAAGAGGTAATGGAAGTTTGGGGGGGGGTTAATTTGTGCAGGAAGATCCCCAGTGCTGGCTCTGCTTTCTGAGCAGAGCAAGACAGCCCTCTCCTGGCTGTACCACCAACTCTCACCCCCTAAATCCCCTGCCAGAACTGATTGGAATTCAGAGCATCAGCCTCTTGCTCTCAGCCTCTTGCTGTCTGATGTTTGTTGCCTGTGTTTCACATCTTAAAAATTACTGTCACTGGGAGTTCATGTTTCTTTTTGATTTATTTTATATGTGTGCCTTGTCCTGTTCACGTTATGTGTATACAACTGGCTGAGTAGCTTTTCCTCTACTCCTTACAGTAACCTTTTACTGTTACTTATTTTTATCATAACTCAAAGCTACAATGTGACTTTTCATGTATTTAATATAGAATTTTAGGACCTTCCGTGTAATTCTCCAAATTTTAGTTTTACCTCCTGGGCTTCTCTGCATTTCATCAGAGAATCACAGGATGGTTTGGGTTGGAAGGGACCTTAAAGACCATCAGCCACGGGCAGGGACACCTTCCGCTATCTCAGGTTGCTCCAATCCCCATCCAGCCTGGCTTGGGACACTTCCAGGGATGGGGAGTCCACAACCTCTCTGGTCAACGTATTCCACCCCTATACTTCATCTTTATAGACTCCATCTTATGTTTACAAGAGGAGAAATTCTGATATTAACTGAATTTTTCCCAAGTGTCTGTGATAGTTTGTTTTATATTAAAGAAAAAAAGGCCGACTTACTTCCATTTAAAAATAAATCGACTTCTCAATGAAACCTTTGTCAGTAAAAAGTGTATTTTTCCAACACGTTTCTCCTTCTCCTCACCCTTTTGTTTTTTTTTTTTGTGTTTCCTCGGTAGCTCCACGATGCAATACGTGATTCTTACCTACATGAAACACCTGGGAGTCAAAGTGAAGGAGCCTCGGAACCTGGAGCAGAAACGTGGCCGCATTGGTTTCCTGCCAAAGATCAAGGTAGTGCTGCCGTGGCCAGAGAGCATCAGTTCAGAGTTCAAAATCCACTTTGGTTTTACACTCTTCGTCAGGAGGGTCTGGGGTGACTGGGCTGCGCAGCAAACCCAGCAGCTGGAATTGGGTTCTGCATCTGGGAATTAAAAAGGAGTGAATGCCTTATGAATTCCTCTACACCTGAATTCTAACTGCTTGTTTTGCACGGTTTTAGCCTTATTTAGCCTTATTTTCAGCCTTATTTAGCCTTTTGGTGAGAAACGTTCCATAAAATCACAGAATCTGCCGAGCTGGAAGGGACCCACGAGGGTCATGGAATCCCACGGTGGTCTCATTAAAGGTTAATGGTGGTTAATCAGCTGTTGGCCTGTATATTTTAGTCCTCTTCTTGACAAACTTGCCCAAAAACTCACACTTCATGATGCAGGCAAGCTATTCTTCCTGCCTCCCCCACTTCTCAAGTTCTAATAATGAATATTTCCACCAGAACTCCCCATCTCAGGGGGTGTGAGTGCTCGTCCCCCGCAGCATGGGGGTGTATCTGGTCACAGTAGCTGCTTATTTCCATCGGCATTCCAGCTTCCTTGGAGATGTTAGGACTGTCAGGAGCAGTTCTGCACTGACAGTGTGAAAAGGTTAGATCAGGCATTCACAACCTTTTTGAGAGGGTAAGATAAGTTGTGTTTCTCTCCCTCCTCAGTTAAAATCTCAGTAAATAACTGAATTTCGAGCGATGAGTGATCTGTTTGCTTCTCTTTAACTGCAGCAAAGTATCAAGAAAGAGAAAGAAGGAGAGGAAAAAGGGAAGAGAAGAGGCTTTCCCAATATTCTGGGCCCACCAAGGAGACCGAGTCGACACGACAGCAGTGCAAGTATGTCAGGCAGGGAAATACATGTTCCCTTTTAGTCTGAAAGCCACAGAAAGTCTCTGCTGTCTTTAAAAATTCATGTTAAGAAGACTCAGTAAACCTTTTGGGTTTAAAATACACTTTTTTAAAGACATGCAAACCTCTTTTTGTCCTGAAATGCTTCCTCTCCTCATCACTGGGAACAGGCACAGGCTCTTTGAGCAGAGTAACTGCTCTGTGTTTGTTCAGTTGGCAGAGCCATGGAGATGCAGAAGCCCAGGCACCCAAAGCACTTACCCACAGCCTCTTCTGTGAGCCCAGAGCCCCCAGATTCCAGCAAGATCCGCCAGAGTGGCTCCTCCAGTGATGGCACAGATGCTCCATACCCACCTGCCAACCCGATGTCCCCCTTGGCAATGGGGCCCTTCTCCTCTCCAGAGGGAAGCAAGGACAGCGAGACAGGTAGGATGGAATAAACGCTGAGCAGTGATTCAAGTTGGTGCTGTGGACGGGATATGCACAGCACACTTCTGATGCAACAAGCTCGACGAATTAGGAAATCTTTCTGTATCGTTAGGTATGGTCTTCCTGTCCTTACTCACCTTTTATGAGTTGGGAAATCTTACCGTGGCCAGAAATTGTTGTTAGTGGGTTCTGTCACTGTGGCACTGGATCATCCAACAGGAAGAACCCAGTCCCAGGTGCCTGCAGTTGTTAGCAGCAGCCTGTGTCACCTGGGATTTGCCACTGAGACTTTTCTTACCAGCCCAGGAATCTGGTTCCTCCAGCTCTGAGCTGAAGTGAGGCTGGAATCAAGAGGCCCTGAAGTTCTCTAATGCCCTCTAAATTTGGTTCTTGACATTTCCCTCTTCCCCTCTGTCTAGGTTTGAAGCAGCCTGGAGAAGCTCCCCCTGCCAGTGACTCCATGGATGGCACACCCCGTACACCCAACACCACCTTTGAATTCCCATCTCCCTTGGAAAACCTGCAGGAGGAAGAGGGAGAATCAGAGAGGTAACTGTGGTTGCTTGAGTGAGGCTTGAGAGAGTGCTAGAAGCAGAGTATTCTGAGTTGGAAGGGACCCATGGGGACCATTGTAGTCCAGCTCCTGTGCCGGTGTGACAGTGGCTGTTGAAACAGTCCATAAAATTATTAGTGACATCGTTTTTATTGGTAGAATCAGAACCACTGGTCTGTGTCTCCTGCTGTTGTAATACTAAAAAACTCTCTGTCAGGAGGGTGAGTCTGACAGGGGACAAAATGTTCTAGTGAGGAGCTTAGAGCTGTACTCTGAAGTTGTGCAGAGTGTCTGAGCAGGGGGAATTCAGGCATAAGCTTCCCTAATAATTTCTTTTCTTCCTTGCAGAATGGTTGACATGGGAACACCAAAGCCTTTTCGCAAGTGAGTGCGCTTAGAAATGTTTGAACTGCACCGAATTGTTCAGGGCTTGAGAGGTTATGAAGCAGAATGCAGCAGTGCTCGTTGTTCTGAGCCAGCACAGTTGTCTGCATGATTCTTTAATAACACCTATATGGAATCAGACACTGGCAGCCATATATTGGACAGGTGGAGTGAGTCATATGCAAATAAACCCTTTGATCTGTGGGTGAAGTGGAGTGATTGCTGTATCTCCTGATTTGAATGCATGTTAGGTTAGGGAGTAGACATTTCCATATTTTCTGTTTAAACCTGTGTGTTGCTGTTGGCTCTGGATCCGCAGATAGACAGAGGAGAGAAATTGTAACGTGCCCTTTCGCTGCCTCGATATTTGACTTCAGGCAAATTATTTGATCTGTGTCATTAAAAGGAGGGTTGTGGAAATACTGGAAGAACAGATATTCACTCTTAGTTGTAAAGGGCAAAATTAGAGAATGTGCCTATAGATTCAGACATCAAACAGCCTCCAGCTGACATAGAGAGCGTGTTCATAATCCTCTACAACTGACATATAAACTTAGCATTTCTTCCTTCCTTACATCCATGCCTAAAATGGGAAGTGTCTGACACCTCTTTCTCACACCAGGATGGACAGTGTTGGCTTTGCAGATGTGCAGAGCGAAGATGAGCTCTATGATTTTGACATGGACATGGACCCTCCCAACTGGCAGCAGCTCGTGAGCAGGGAAGTGCTGATGGGGCTCAAACCCTACGAAATCAAGCGCCAAGAAGTGATTAATGGTGAGATGGATGTTCTTTCCTAGCTCACCAAGCACAAAAAAAAGGTGAAACCTGTCCCCTGGAGCTTTGAAGTTCTTAAAATTTAAAAGTAGGTCTGTTTTCACTGATCCGCTCCAAGCAGTGGCTGTTAACTTCTGGCTTGCAGAGTTCTTGTGTATGAAAATTGTACTTGTTGCTGAAAAGTATCCTGAGATGAGACTGATTCAGTCCTTAGAGAAGAAATAAACAATATTAAGTGGTTATTAAACAATATTAAGTGGTTATTAAACAATATTAAGGTATTGAAAGGCCAGTTTGCAATATCTTCTGTGAAAGAAAGCAAGAGAAGCTTGAAGGAAAGCACATGGTGCAAATGCTGCTCCCAAACTTCATCTGCAAAGCTTCATCTCAGTTCCAGGTCTTGCAGTCCTGCAGGACTCTCTGTGTGGCTTTTCACTGTTAGTTTGGGGTCAGTTATGAGCCATGAATCAATTGGCTTCTCTCCTTTCAAACATGGAATCACAGCAGAGCGTGGCTCCGTGCTCGAATATGGGCCAGCAAGGGAAGTGCTGGTGAGGGAGCCTGTTCTAGCTTAATCCTCTGACTTCGGTTTGCTTCATGTTTGGCTCCACGTGCCCCACAGAGAGTCACAGTCCCTGTTTCCTTTCTCTCCTCAGAGCTCTTTTACACGGAGAGAGCCCACGTCCGCACGCTGAAGGTCCTGCACAACGTCTTCTACCAACGTGTGACCAGGGAAGGGATCCTCAGCTCCAGTGACAAACGCAAGATCTTCTCCAACCTGGAGGATATCCTTGGCCTTCATGGTAGGAGCAGCTGAGGTGCCTTTCAACTGGAATTCTGGGTGCCAGTAGCTGAGAAGCTGAAGCAAAGTGACCCCGAAACAAGAGGCAGCTTCGTGCCACGCTCGAGATAAAACAGAGCATTACATCTGGGCCTCTTTTTCCACACAGTTGTTATATTTCTGATTTACAGAGATACTTTGATCAGGGAAGCATCTGCCCAGTGCTGCAGTCCTTGCTTTTTCTTATCTATGTGCACAGCCTGCCTTGTGCTGAGTCCTGCTGGATAAAAGCAGCAGTGCTTTGATGAATGGGCTTTGTGGGTCAACATCAAGATGTTACCACTGTTTTTGAAGAGAATATGAAAACAGAGCTGAAAAGATTGATGTCTTGCAGGTGGTTTTGAAGGGTGGCCCCTCCTGATTGTTTAGGGAAAGAACTGCTCACAAGGGGAATTGCAGCTCTGCCGCTGAATAATCACTTGTATGATTTTATGCAGGTGGCTTGAATTGTGTTCTACATATTGCTCTTTTTAAATAAGTATTGATATTGAGCCTCAGAAAAGATGAGATTGGAATGGTCCCTAGGGGTCATTTGAAGACAGGTGAGACAGAAGTGCAGAGGAGTTACATAGCATTTTTTTAGCTATTCTGTTGCAGGGTAATGGTTTTTATTTAATTGATATTACTGCAAATCTAGTTTTCTCCTAGAATAGCTTTTAGTTTAAAATAAATGCTGAAAATTAAGGAATTTGACCACTACTAATAATTTTTTTTTTATTGTTATTATTTTCAAGTTGCACTGAATGATCAGATGAAAACTGTCCGAAAAAGGAACGAGACTTCTGTCATTGGCCAAATTGGGGAAGACTTGCTTTCCTGGGTAAAATTCTTTTATGCTTCCTTACATTTGAAAATAATGTTTCACAGAATGACAAACAGAGGCAGAGGTTGGTGAAGGCAATTTCCAGCTGATGGGAACTGAAGGTCTGTGTGTTGTCATTTCTATGGAGCTGGAGAATGAGGGTGGAAGGGAAGCAGGAAGAGCTCTTTGGGTTTTCATTTGGTTAGAGATAAGAGTAATTTAAGGAACTGAAATAATTTCCTTAAGATGTGTGGGTAGAGTAGAAAGGTATTTTTTGGAGACATAAAGGTGAGAGTAGGATTTTGAAAAATGTAATTGCACCATTTATTTCAGTTACACTGAAATGTCTTGTGTTGCCTGCGGTGCAGTTGAAAGTTAAAAATACTTATTTCTAATCTTAGAATTTACATAGCTGAACCTTTTCAAGTTTTATAGCACTGTTGAAGGCTTCACTTCTGAGATCCTTATGGAAAGGTTTGGCTGCCCCATCCCTGGAAGTGTTCAAGGCCAGGTTGGATGGGGTTTGGAGCAACCTGGTCTTGTGGAAGTGTCAGCAGAGGGGGTGGAACTGGATGGGCTTTAAGGTCCCTTCCCACCCAAACCATTCTGCCATTCTGTGATGTGGTTGGGCTGGAAACAGGAGAACTGTAGAGTTTGGGATGTTCCTCAGGAAAATGGGAAGACAGAGCCTTAAACCAGGGCAGAAATCAACTCTTCCTGTTTTGCCACCAGTTCGTTTCTTCCCCGGCGACACCGGTGGCTCTGTGCCTGTTGAGGGTGGCACGTGCTGAGCTTGAGTCTGTCTAAACTTGGCTTTCTTGGCTTTCTGGCACAGTTTAGTGGAGCAGCAGAGGAGAAGCTGAAACATGCCACTGCCACGTTCTGCAGTAACCAGCCCTTTGCCCTCGAGGTCATCAAGTCCCGCCAGAAGAAGGACTCGCGCTTCCAGACCTTTGTGCAGGTGAGTTTTACACCAGGGTTTGAGTTGCCCTGAGGATGTGGCTGGGGGCCAGCACAACCTAATGAATGCTTGTAGATAAAGTTCCAGTAATTAATGACATCATGTCTAACATTGTCTTCAGATTGGGATCGTTTCCAGCGCTGTATTTATCTCTGTTAATCATTCCCGGAGGGAGGAGCCTTTAACTGTGGGGAACACAGAATGTCCCGGTGGAAGGCAGGGAAGCACATGGTGTCCCAGGGAGGAGGAGATGGCATCTCACTTGGGGTGGCTGATTCCCAAGGATGAGGAGTTCTCTGGGGAAAAGTGCTTAGGGCAGTGCCATTTCAATGCTTGCCACGGGCAGAAGACAGATGATATGCACCTGCTCTGCCTGCCAGGAAAGGGGCTTGGATACATGTGGCATTTGCAGGAGAGAACATTATCTTCATTACCACGGGCTGGGGCGAACCTGGGTAATACAAGGGGAGATTATATTGAAAAATGTACTGTGTTTTGCTCCGGTGTGGAAGCCTAAACTGATGTGTTCCCTGTGTGGTGCTGACTGAGATTGATTGGGGATGGTCCCAGGCCTCTGGGAAGTAATGAGGGAAGGAAGGCGCTGCTTTGGTGATGAGCTCTTCCTCTGTGTAATTGCAGATGGAGAGGGGCCGCCTTGTCTGGGTGATAGATCTTGGCACTTCTTGTCTTGTACTTAATTACTGGAAAGCGAAGTAATAGACATTTATGTGATGAATAGATGTTATGCATTCAGGTAATTATGGCCTTAATAAAAATGACAAATGCAGATATTGTGCTGATCAAATTTAGGATGCTGAGAGCAATCCCCTGTGCCGCCGGCTGCAGCTGAAGGATATCATTCCCACAGAGATGCAGAGGTTGACAAAGTACCCCCTTCTGCTGGATAACATTGCTAAGTACACAGGTAAAGCCTTTCCACGGGGGTTTGTGATCCACCTCAGCAGGTTTTCCTAGGTAAAAGTGATTTTAAAAGCACGTGTTGAAGAACTGTTCGATTTTTTTTATCTGTTTTCGTTGTGACCTCACTGCTGCCTTCTGCACAGGAGGGCAGGCTAAAAACGTAACAAAAAGGAAAATACTTTTTATACAAAAATACAAAGTATTTGTTCCTTCTTAGGGGAAATTCACTGTGAAATAAGTAAATCTGTTGAATCTCTAAAGTATCACAAGGTTCTCACGTTCTTGCAGAGGGTGGGATTTGGTTAGTATGTGTTACACCAAAAGATACTTCCAGCACAACGTTGTGATTAATAATATCACAAAAAGCCTTTCCAGGTTTACTATCTGATCCTTTCTGCAGTGTAATTTCATTACTCATAAAAAAAAAATAGGCTGCATTTACAAGTTCATCTTAATCATAATTAGGAAAGCATGTGGCACTCCATTATCTTTGATGTACTGGTTTATGTGCCTGTTAACTCAATTCTCAGTGTGGCTTGTGGTGGTGAGAATTGATGGGTTCACCTGTGTCTGTTCCCTTGGTACCACAGTGGAGTGTTGGCAAAGATTTCGGGGTTTCTCAGAGCACTACTCAGGTTATTGTGCAGTGAATAGTTGTCACAAGCCCCTCAGAAAAGGGAGAGTAACAACCACTGTGCTGTGTGTGAAGATCTTCAGCTTGGAATGAATTGTCTCCTGCCACAAATCTTACTTTTATCACTTCACCTTTGCCACGCACCTTTTGTTGATAGACTTGTCTCCGAGTTTAACTTCCCTTTCTCCAATTCAAGGTCAGCAAGCTGCACTAGATTGCTGACTTCTCAAACCTTTTTTTGGAAGGCGTTGTTCCATTTCCTCCTTCTCTCGCAGAACTGCCTGAAGAGAAAGAGAAAGTCAAGAAAGCTGCAGATCACTGTCGTCAGATCCTTAACCACGTGAACCAGGCTGTCAAAGAGTCAGAGAACAAGCAGGTGGGAGGTGACAGAGTGAGCACTGAGGGCTGGGGAAAATAATAAGCTGTTTAAGGCACCTGGAGTCTCTGCTTGTGACTTTATGTTGCGCTTAAAGATGTTTTGTGGCACCTGGGAGAGGAGGATCCCAGCGTTCGGGAGCTTGTGGAGGTACCTGTGGGTGTGTTCCTGGAAGTATTCAGGCCTGCACTGTGACACCAGGGAGTTTTGCTGCTCAAAGTGACCATTTTTGTTGTGTTTTCTGCAGCATTTGGAAGATTACCAGCGTCGGCTCGACCTGTCCTACCTGAAGCAGTCCGAGGATCCCATGATGGATGAGTTCAGGGTGAGTTGAAAACATGAACCCCATCTCTTGGTCAATTGTCTTTGCAACTCTGCCCAGTTTGTGCCTTCTTTCTACCACAGTCTTCTGATGTACAGTCAAATGGTCTTTGGGGGTAAATATTTCTGTACAAAACAGAAAACAATTAGTCTCAAAAATCTGAGTTTTGCCACCTTCCTCAAGATCTCTGTGGGTGTAACAACCCAGTTCTGCACATGATGGTGTTGATGGAGCTTGTCAGCTCTGTGAAACAAACCTTAGTGGTCAAAGCTCAAGCATTGTATCCCATAAGAGATACCTGGTGGATAATGAGTCTTATTGTTGGATTATATCTCATGTGATTGCACATCTTAGGGGTGCTGTTGGAAGTGGGGAGGCCTCAGAGAGCCATGAGGTGTAGCAGTGCAATTGGCTTTAAGAGAAGAGCTTGTGCACAGGCTGATCTGTATTAGAGATCCACAGGTAGAGCCAAATACATTCTGAAGTCCAGTGTTACAAATATTCTGGTTCATGGGCCCTGTAAAGTCTTGCAGTTATGTTGGTGAAGCTGGTTCCTTGCTGGTTGCTCCCCCAAAGCCAGTGTGTAGGCAAAAAATTTTTGTCTGAAGACTTTTCTGTAAAACTGTGTCATGCATCCTTCCCACAAATAAAAAAAAACCTTGCAGGCATTCGGAGAGGAAGTGAACAACTCACTGGCAGTTATGAAATCTCACTGTCATTGATTGTAGACTCTGAGACTTGGAAGGGATGAATTGTGAAAATTGTCACTTCTGCCTGCAGATCTAAATGTCACAAGCACCGAAATGCCTGAAAGAATCCATTGACATTATAAATTCCGTCAGATCATTGGGATGATTTGTATATCATTTGTAGGCACACTTGACTTGCAAATCGAGTGCTGAAGCATTAACCAGTTGTAATGCTGGAACAGCAAACTTTACGCAGGATATTGGAAAAGCTCCTCTTAGGGAACGGGTGGCACCCTAATGCCTTAGGAGCTTGGCTTGGTGGGAAAATCCTCCACCCTGTGACACTCAGCATCTGCAAAAGAGCAGTGAAAGAGGAAGAGTGATAACAAACATCTCTCACAACATTTTGGGTTACACTCACAACCTGCTCCTGCTCCACGTTTCTTTTCCCAGGCTGGTTTTAGCTGCTTCTCTCCAAACTGGAGTCCCTCTGGCATCCCTGTGTTTTATCGTGACTTGTTTCCATGGAAATTTCATAGAGATACTTTTTCTTCTTTCCCCTGGTGACAGAACTTGGACCTAACAAAGAGAAAAATGCTCCATGAAGGGCCTCTGACTTGGAAGGTGAATCGTGACAAAACCATTGGTGAGTCTGTGCCATCCCCTGCCTTCCCTGGGTCTGTGTGTGTTTGCTGGGAAGGAGAGAAGGAGAAAGCATTGCTCAGCTCCCAATTATTCTTCTTCCTGCCACATGTAATAATGCCTGTGTGCTCCTCAGAGCTGATTAAATTGTTCTTGTCAATTCTGAAATGTGCTGGAGCATCATTAGGGCCATGCAGGGACACAGCAGTCAGTCCTGAGATGATCCAATTCCATCTGTAGCTTTCTGCTGTAGTTTTCATGAGGAAGGTTTGCGAGCTTTGCCTGGAATGGCACAGCACTGATTGCTGCCTCTGCATGAGTAATCAAAAATGCTGCTTTTTGCCTTCTGCAGGGGTGTGATAGGAAGCTCTGAATCTTTAACTCATTCTGGGTTCTTTTTGCGTTTTGGGCAGATCTCTACACTCTGCTGCTGGAGGACATTCTGGTGCTGTTGCAGAAGCAGGATGATAAACTGGTGCTGAAGTGCCACAGTAAGATCTTGGCCTCCACAGCCGACAGCAAACACACCTTCAGCCCCATCATCAAACTCAACACCGTTCTGGTTCGTCAGGTGGCAACAGGTCAGTGTGACCCACTGAGGAGGCAAAAGGACAAGCCAAAAATAAAGCTTAGCTCAGCTGAGGATCGAAGTTTTTGTGTAGAGATCCACAGTAGAACACGGAAAACTGCGTAGGCTTAATTCTCGGTTGTCCAACATCATGCTTAGTATGTATGAGCTGTTTAACTCCTCTGCGTCAGTAATAGGCATTGCTCGGGTTTTAAATAGACTTCTAAATTAAAGTACTCTGATTGTGTTAGATGAAAGGTACTCTGGAAATTATTAGGAGGGAACAGAGGAGAAATGAAGCTTTTTCAAAATGGCTTTTTTTTTTTCTGAGGACAAATTTCCTGGCTGGGGCAAGGTCGATGTTTCCATAATTATAGCGTTGGAGGGTTGTCTCGGGAACTGTTCTGTCCTTGCTTTGGGACGAGGTTATGGCTTGTTTTAGGACTTCTCAGAAAGCTGTGTGGCACAAGGCATCTCGTTAAATCCTTCCTCCCCTGTGTTGGTGCAGATAACAAAGCTTTCTTCGTCATCTCCATGTCGGAGAACGGCGCTCACATTTATGAACTGGTGGCACAGACGGTCTCAGAAAAGAACGTGTAAGTAACTGGTTCAGCTCCAGCTGCTGCTTGGTTTGGTGTACTCCAGAGGTGTTTTAGGACCTGTGCAGGTGTCCCTGAGTTCCTCCTCTAAGCTAAAAACACAGCTATGATGGTCTAAGTCTCTCCTAAGTTGGAGAAAGCAGGAGAGGGTGAACACAGACGTGTTGGTGAGCATGGGTATTATATGTATTAAAACCCCCAAACCCATTCAGTGTTTCTGTTGTTTGCTCTCTGACTCGCTCCAGACCCATTCTGACCTCAAAAATGCTTTTATTTGCCCTTGAAATTCTGGTTTTGTGTGACTGACTGCCAGATAAGATTAAATAATCCTTCATCTTCATGCAGAACCAGGTATCGTTGCAGACTTGGATGCTGGCATCGTAAGCACCCCCAGTGCAGGAATTTGATTCCCTGGCTAAAAGATTTTATTTCCTTTTTGGTAGAAATACTTTTCTTCTGAAGTATAAGGCTTATTTATGGGATACATGGCAACTTGTCAGGTGTCATATATGAAACTCTTCAGTACTATGTGAAATAATGCTTTTGTATGTATTTATATATAAAATAACTGGTTCATCTGACAACTGCTAAGGTCCTGTCTATCATTTCCTTCTGCTGAAAAGTATCTTAGTGAGGTGAGTGTTCATGTGTGATTGCAGGGTGTTACTGGGGAATTGAATGTCACAGAACTTTAACAAAAGCCACTTTCATTGGTAAGAAAAGCAGTAATAAAGTATAAAAAAGAAGTATTAGAAGTATTCACTGTGCTTCACTTGTTGCATGTCTTTATTTGATGTGTCTGCTGTAGGTGGCAGGACCTTATAGCCCAGATGGCAGGGACTGTGAAAATGGGGAGTGCCAGGAGAGTGATTCCATTACCACAGTCAGGCCCTGGAGAGTAAGTAAAAGCTGGAGGAGGAAGGGCTGGTTTTCCTTTTTCCAGCACCCCTCCTGCTCAGAGATTGCCAGCCAGAGCAGGGGTTCTCCTGCAGAGACTGATCAATGTGACTAAAGGAACGTGCTGGTTCTTCCCTCCCTGCAGGGAGGAGCGTGAAGAAGAGGAGCAGCAGAAGCTCAAAGAGCAGCACGACATTCCTGCCAGCAGCCTCCAAAGCCCAGGTAAAACAGGGATTTGGGTAAATGGGCTCAGTGGGTTTGCTGCATGGAGTGCAGATGTGCCAAACCATGTCCCTCGTGGCTTGGGGAACTTTGATATTTTTCTGGAAAGGAATTTCTACACAAGTCATGTGGAGAAGTGATACTGAACCTCTTGGAAATGTACCTCTGACTATTCCCATCTGTTTTATAAATTGCTGGGAAAGAGTCTTTTTTTAACCCTGGATTGAACTGGCTCAAGAACTATATTTTTTGAGTGTTTTCAGAGTTTGCTGTGTGAGGCAGAATCCTCTGCAGTTTCCCATCGTATTTGACATGGCTGTTTAACCTGAATGTCTGTTGTCTGTTCACTAGACAAAGATCTGGGACTGGAATCTCCCTTAATACTGAACGCTCAGTCCTCCTCACCCATCATGTCTGAAAAGGCCAAGGTGGAAAGTCTGCTGGTGTCTGAAGGGCAGTTTGAGAAGGTGCAGCAGGCAGAGCTGACACTCAAAGACTCCTCTGCATGTTTTGAACACGCAGCCACCGGTTCCCCCTCACTGTCAGAGGGGCAGTGGGCACGGGATGCTTTAAGGAACTGTGAGTATCCACGGGCAGTGTCCACTGGGATGTGATTTAGAGGTGGAAATTGTTAGGTCAACCATCAGTGATCTAAATTAAAATCAAAAGCCTGTTCCTGTTAATTATCAGTTCTCCCTGTGCTGTATTTCGCAGCGAAATGGATCTGACAGCCAGGAATTTGAAATTCTGAATTCATACTTTGACCCTGCCTTTGGCTTCGAGGCATCTCATTGTTTTCCTGTGGTTTTCCCATGTATAAAATGATGGTGTTAATGAGTTGTTACTGTCCATGGAGTGCTTTGATGACAAAATGATATTGCAGAACTTAGTGCAGTGCTAGTCAGCAGTGAATTTTTAAGACAAGGTAGTCAGCCTGTGGACTTCCATCCTGCTCCAGTGCTATGGAAATGAGAGGTTTCATGATTTTCGACTTTTTTTGGGGTAAAATCCCGCAAATTGGATATATGTGAACTTGACAAAGTCCAAGTTCTGATTTCCTGAGGACTTGGAGGTGGTTGGGTATAATTAGATCAACACTTGTGTGTGTTAAAAAGAAGTTTTTCTGGTGGGCAGATTATTCTTCAAAATTGTTTAGAGAAGATTTTTAATCACTTCCTCTGTTCTCCAGTATGTCTCCTCTCAGAGGGATAATGCAGGGCTCTGCAACCTACTCCATCAGCTCTAGCAGTGCAATTCCTAAATAGAACTTGCTAAAATTTGAATGAATTCCTTAATCCATATATCTCTTCTTGGCAACTCTCAAAGGGACACGCAGTCCCTCCGCTGTACTTGGAGGGAAGAGTCTCTGTTGCTGCTCTGTGGGCTCTTTGCTTCTCCCAAAATTCAGAGCACTCATCCTTGGCCCCAGTTCCTTCTCTCTGTACAAGTAATGACAGTTCTCTGTGACCTCTGAGTTATCTTGGATCTCTTAATCCATTTCTTCTTCTTCCAGGATTCAAAGTCCCTTCCTGATCGGGAATGTTGCACAAACGTTCTTGGCATTTGTTTTCAGAGGCCAGTGCTAAAATAATCTTAGTCTGGGGGTGTGCAAGGACAGTATTAGTGACCTTACACCATCTCCTGACTGCTCAGAGTTGAAACTGCAGCTCTCCAACAGCAGCAGAGGGTCACTCAAGTTTGGAGATGAGTGACTTTTCCTTTGCATGACATCATAGCTTCTTTATTTGTTTTGGGGGTGTGACAAGAGCACTCCGTGGAGAGGATGAACAGTTGTACTCTTGACAGCATCACAGCTTTGTTTTGAACAATTATGTCCTTACTTTGAAGTGTTTGGTTGGGATAACTTGAGAACTAAAGGAATGTGGGTTGAAGTTCAAAGAGGCATAAATTTGCATGAAATTTTAGGGAAAACATTTCTTCAGGTTTTGGGGGATTTTTTTTGATCTGTCACTTCAAAATCGAGTGGAATAGTCTCAAGATGCTCCTTTCTCAGGTTGGAATCCCCTGTCACAGCCACAGCTGTTTTACAGGGTAAAGCCCAGGCACTCCAGCTAATTCCAGTAGACAATTCCTTTGTTTTTCTCTAAGAAGATGGAACTTGCACTGACATGTTTGCTCTCACTTAATAAGGTGAAATGTGGAGTGAGACCTGAGCCCTTAATGCGTTTATTTTTATCCCTGTTTTTCCTACCAAGAGCAATGAGAGGAGATGCACCTTGGTGAAGGGGTGACCTTTATGTCTGGTTTAATCACTGTGAACGTTGCCTCTCCTTGCAGTGGGTTTGCTGAGGCAGCTGTTGGTGCAGCAGTTTGGCCTGGCTGAGAAGGGGACCCTGGAAGACCGGCAGCGCTTCCCCAGGTTCAGGACTGTGTCCCAGGAAGCGCAGACGGAGAGCGGGAACGAGCTCCAGCCCTCTGACAGCGACAAATTCCAGCCTGGACCGGACAGAACCCTTCCCAGAACTGATGAGTCCACAGCTAGTTATGGCCTCCGGACTTCAGCTGAGTCTCCAGCCCCAGGGGATGCCATGCAGCTGGTGGGGAGAGACCCCAGGCCCAGTGGGAATTTGGGAACGGACCGCGGGAGCGTGACCCTGGAGGTGTCCACCCCGGAGCTGGAAGGGGTGGGGGCTGAGGAGAGTGGGGAGCACTTTTTTGATGCTCGGGAGGCTCACAGTGATGAAAACCCATCTGAAAGCGAACTGATGGAGAGGAAGGAGGAAGAGGAGGTGCAAATACGGATCTCAGGTGAGGTTCGGTGTTAGAGGCTCCTCTCTTGCTTACCTTGAGGTCAACTCTCGACCTTGACAAGTCATTTCAGCCCTGAAAAGGGGCTGTGCAGACGTGTCCCTAATCAATTCTCTGTTTTGTGGAAGCAGAAGCTGCAGTGCTGTAAGGTTAACACACTGTGACACGCCGTGATTGCACAATCCAAGCTCTTGATTGCGCTTTCCCTGGACCGCTTTATCCCTCAACTGGTTGTTGGGACGTGTAGGGAAAAGGTTTTCCCTGAAGGCAAAGCCCTTTTTCTAAGCCCCCCATGGCTCATGGTGCCATTTTGTGTTGGCTTCTCCTGAGCAAGCTTCAGAAAAAAAAAAGAATTTAGCTTTGCACTGTCACAGTCTCCTGTGACCTGACCCCAGTCTGAAGCTCTTAAGAGCTTATTATTTTTGTTATTTCTGTTCTTATTGCTACATATGGCATATTTGGCAGGTTTTTGTCACTAATCTTACTATAGAAGCTGAGGTTTCTCTCGTGTGCATGCTGTACAGAAGTAGCTGCTATTAGGTAGATTCAAGACTAATAGTCATATAGAAACCTCTTACCCATAAATATGCTTTTATTTAAAAATTGGATTAAATCCATGTGAATAAAGCCAATTGGTGACTGCCCGAGTGCTGCCTTCCAACTACATATGGCAAATAATTTTTCTTGCTGAGACATTTTAAATTATGAAAACTGAGCCAACAACTTGAAGCATCTAATTTATTTGTCACCTCTTAACACTGTTTACTTTTTTAACTGTGCAGGGACATCAGAATTAGATTGATCTGTTTTTTAGTCAATTCTGACTCCACGTGCTGGGGAGAAATTACTGGATAGAATCCTGCCAGTTGCAGGTTGGGAAAGCATTTCTATCTTTTAACAACACATCAGCAAGCTCAGTTTTAAAGGCAAAAGCATCCTCAGTACCATAAGTGGCAAGGGGAGGTTGGAAATCCAGGAGTTGGGTTTGTCAGGTACCATTAGTGTTAAGTGCAGCTTTTTCAGTCATTATAACAGAGATTTTTGGAAAAATAGGAGGGTGGGTGATTAGTTCATGGAATATCCTGAGTTGGGAAGGACCCACAAGGATCAGAGAGTCCAACTCCTGTCCATCTGATTGTGTAGTTTTTAATCTACAGTGCAAAAACCAGTATAATAGAAACACAGATTTTAGAAAAACAGAAGGGTGGGTGATTAATTCATGGAATATCCTGGGGTGGAATGGACCCACAAGGATCAGAGAGTCCAACTCCTGTCCATCAATCATACAGTTGCTAATCTACAGAGCAAAGACCAGCATTAGAAATAGAAAACAGGAGGGTGGGTGATTAGTTCACAGAATATCCTCGGGTGGAAGGGACCCACAAGGATCAGAGAGTCCAACTCCTGTCCATCTAATCGTGGAGATTTTAATCTACAGCGCAAAAACCGGTATAATAGAAATGGAAAAACAGAAGAGTGGGAGATTAGTTCAGAGAATATCCTGGTTGGATATCCTGGGGTGGAAGGGATTCACAAGGATCATCTGGAGTCCCAACTCCTGTCTGTCTAATCACGGAGATTTTAATCTACAGCGCAAAAACCGGTATAATAGAAATGGAAAAACAGAAGAGTGGGAGATTAGTTCAGAGAATATCCTGGTTGGATATCCTGGGGTGGAAGGGATTCACAAGGATCATCTGGAGTCCCAACTCCTGTCTGTCTAATCACGGAGATTTTAATCTACAGTGCAAAAACCAGCCCTAATCTCTGAACCAATTCAGGACCAAACTAGTCTGGTCTGATACAATCTGTGTAGCTTTCAGAACAGCTTCTCCTCAGGCCATTTTAAAATGTCTCAGGAGCTGGGCCTCTCCCCACTTCCCTGTCTTGCAGTGCCTCCAGCCCGGCGCTGGCCGAGCTGGAGGTGTGAGTGAAGAGCTGCCCTCTCTCCACAGGAAATTATTTGATCCTCGATGGATATGGAACAGTGCAGGAGAGCTCCACGGACGAGGAGGTGTCCTCCCTGGTCCTCCAGTGCACGGGGGGCGGCCGGGCCCCTTTGGACTCTGCCCAGCAGCACCCGCTGTCCCCCCGGGACGCGCAGTCGGATGGAGGGGGCTCCCCATTCCCTGAGGAGATGTTGGCCTCGCGCTGGGGGGGAGTGGAGGAGTCCTGCTCCTTCATGGCAAGCCCTCCCCTGCCTCTGGAGATCCGTGTGCAGCTCATGCAGTACATCCAGAACATTGAGGATGCCCTTGAAAAGCTAAAGGTGTGTTGGGGTTCCTGCTAAAGGGGTGTTGTGCTCCTGCTAAAGGTGTGTTGGGGTTCCTGCTAAGGGGTGTTGTGCTCCTGCTAAAGGGCTGTTGGGGTCCCTGCTAAAGCACCTCCAGGGCTCTCATACCTGGTTGAGGTTTTGGCTTAAAAAAAGAGCTTGAAAATAATTTTGAGGGGAAGGGGGGGGGTGGTGTGGAAAAAGCTGCCGTGCTTTTCCTTACCTCTGGCTCTTGTTTCTGGAAGCTTTTGAAGCAGGGGTTTGGTGCCTGTTTTGCTTTGCATTTAAGCTGTGGATGACGAGAGGCAAATGTTTCTGGTGGGCACATCCTGATTGGAATCCGGAGAGGTTCCTGAGGGGTGGGACAAGTCTGCAGCAGTGGAGTTTTGAAGGGGCCACTGACCTAAGGAATATGAATTTCTGGCATAGAAAGGCTTGTCAAATCTGTTGCATGCTGCTGCTGCCAGTGTGAAATGAAGGCTCTGAGTTGCAGCAGACCAATAACAAGGTTTCCAGGCTAAATATATTCAAACTTAACTGCATTTTTTTATGTGATGGGGGTTCTCTATGCAAAATAGCCCTTGCTGCAGAAGGGTTATAGCATTTTGGTGTATGAAACATTCAGTAGCCAGCCTTCAATTTAACTGAAATCTGAAGGGAAAGAAAAAAATGAGTGTTACATGCAAAGGGGAGGTCAGGTAGAGATGCTGGTAAAGGAGTTGAGGTCCATTGTGGGTCACTGCAACGTGGGTGATTGAAACTTCTCTTTGCCCATTTGAAACCCCCTCTGCTTGCTCAGTAAATAAAGATCCACTTGAGCTTTGGGGTTGTTTTGTTTTCCAGGAGGTGGAGGAGGACTACACCATTCTCCGACGCCAAGGGCTGGCTGGCTCAGCCTCCACAGGAGAGCACTCAGGTAGGAACCAGCCTGGCTGGAACTGGGAGCATGTTCCCCCTCGGCTTCAGGCATTAAACAGAGAACACAAAGTCGATTATTCCTTTTTCTCAGACTCACAAAAAAAAAGGGTTTCACCTCCTTGAGCAGCTCTCACAGAGCTGAGCCCCTGCTGACTCCAGGAAAGGTCAGCTGAGCCCACTGGGACTCAGATGTGCAGAGGAGCTTGTTCCTCCCCTGGAAAGGTTGTTTTCAAGCTGTGTCACCCCACCTGCCAGAGACCTTCATCTCAGGGTGTACAGCCTCTCTTTCAAGGAAGGCCAGGTGGATGTGCAGTCCCAGAGGGAGATGTCTGAAGGTGTACAATGATCAGTCTGGCTCTTGCTCCCCCGGGATGTCTCTGATGCTGTGCAGTGGTTCCAAGGGTCCCTTTAAATTGGCCCTGGGCATCCTACACGTGTAATTGCGGGAATTACTGATGAGGGTTTTAAGGTCAAATGGGTGTGATGTCTCTCATGTCACAGGAGTGTTCAGAAGTGTCAGACATTCGTCTCTCACCACATTTTTTCCCCCTTTTTTTTTTCCTCTCTCTTTTTCTCCCCTCCTTCAGACAAAAGCTAGTCGTGTTTTCAGGAGTGGCTGAAGATGGGATGAAGAGTATCAGGACACAGCACCCGCTGTCTTCCCTGTGGACTCTGAGACATGAGGGTTTGGACCATCCAAACACGAACCAGACTTTAGCAAAGTGGGCATGGGGTGCTTTTCCTGTGGGGCATCTGCACTATCTTGTCAGTGAGGGAGTCTTATTCTATTCTGCTCCTCTCCTTGCTACCAGAAATTCATTTTTCAGAACAGAAAAAAAAAAAAAAACAAAAAAACCAACAAAAAACCAAACCAAATGTACAGAGCTTTGGGTGTAGGATATAAAAAAAAAAAAATGTATTTAGACATTTAAAAAAAAAAAATCAATGTATTTATTTGACTTCATTCCGTGTATCAAAAGCACATTTTAATTTTTTTTTAATCTGCCTTTTTTCTTTTTTTTTTGTTTGTTTTGTTTTGTTCTACTTTAAGTGGGTAGTGACAGTTCTAGCCCCCTGCACGTGGGGCATCCTGGGTCAGGGGGTGAGGGGCCGGGGTGTTACCTGTGTGCAGGTGTATCTTCACTTCACTGGACTGGACTCTGCACTCCCTGCTGGCCACTCGAACTGCCGTGCCAAGAGCTACTTCTGAAGGTGTTGGGATGACTCGTGGCTGGAATTACCTGTATTTCATCCGACTGCGCGGGGGTTGCTCCTGTCACCGCGTGCGTAACAAGGACTTTTCCACGCGCTAAAAATCCAGGCACTTGAGATGGGCGAGTTTTCCTTTTCCCCTTTCCCATCCCTTCGTTGACTTGCAGGATCAGAACCGGGAGAGGAGAAAGAGAGGTTTAATTATTTTTTTTTTTTATTATTTTTTTTTTTCTCTTGACTTTGTTGGCTTTGATCATTGTCTCCTTTGTAAAGTGATAAAAATACTTGGACCTGCAGCACTTTTGTAACTCTTCTCTGGATCAGAAAAAAAAAAAAAAAAGAAAANAAAAAAAAGGAAAAAGAAAAAAATGCAAACCCAGAAGTGTTTCAAAGATGTGGGGCAGCTCTGCCCCTGATTCACTACTGAATGAAAAAGGGCTGCCATTGGAGTTAGCCACAGGTACTGCTGATTATAGGGCCAGTAAGTTTTAGTACCTGAAAGTATGTCTTGCTGAGGGCTTGGGGTGGGCTTTGGGTTTTTTTTTTCTTTGGGGGTGGGGTTGGGTTGTTTTATTTTTTCAAACTGATTTGTGCCAATGTGTTCTCGCTGAAACAGAGATCTGCAAACCCAGGAAGGCTGAAACAGCTCTCTAGGACTTCCTTAGGCTTGTTGGAATGGGGTTTGCTGTTGGAATTCCTTCCAGTCTGGGACTAGGATGGTAAAAAGGTTATCACAGAGTTGACACTGGACCAGCTGAGGTTGGTCCCAGGGCAGCAGCTCCTGCCTGGCACAGGGTGGTTTGAGCTATCCCTGATACCAGAGACACCATGAGTAGGGCTGCTGGTGGAAGGTGTGTAAGGAAGTCTCTGTTGGACCCTCTTCCCGAGTTTTGAACTGTTCGAGGAGCCCAAAGTGAGCAGCAAGCCAAGCCTGTGCATCCCACTGACAGTCAGAGCATCAGGAAGTGCTGAGAATCTGCCTTTGGTCACTGTCACTGTCAAGATCCCACTCCCTGCTCCTCGAAGTGAAACATTTTAGCTGCTGGCAAGAAAACAGATCTGTCCTTTGCCTGTGAGAAGAATGTCAGATCTTATTCTCCCCCATGGAACACGCAAGGGAAGAGTTCGTGTGGTGATGGGCAGAGGCAGCACAGATGATTTGGGGCCTGATGTGGAAGTTTAGAGAGTAGGGAGGAGTTCCTCTTGTTTTAAGAGCCAGTTGCACAAAGCACCATTACACTGCCAACACAAACCCAGGGGTTCTATTCCAGGCTGGCAGGAGCTTCCACTGCCGTGGGTGAGATTTACTGTCAGTATTACCCCAGCACTTCCCTCCTCACCTCAGCCACACGGTTCCCTTGGTTATAAACATCCAGATGTTCAGGAGCATTCCCCCAAACCAGGATGCTGCCATGGATCCTGCCAGAAGGAAGACTGGGATAGAGCCAGACTTGGTGTTTGAGACCCATTTCCCCCCCAGTTCCCCTCCATCAGCTGCAACCTCACACTCCAGAACCAGGAGCAGCTTTTGTGACCCTGGTGGTCTGAAAGCTTTCCAGAGGCTTCTATGGTTGATGGAAAGTTATTCCTGAAATCTAGAATAGAGAGAGCTTAGTCTGGCTTTAAAAAAATATCCTGGAAGACCAGCCAAGATGGGGCCTGGCTGCTTTGTACTCCTTCCTTGTGACTGAAGACAAAATCCCTGGTGGTCTGGTTTTCTCCAAGGTTCCTGGTGGCCCGTGGTTCCACCACTGCTTTGTTTCATCCCTAACAGGTGTGGCAGCGGTGGAAAAAAGCTGGGAGGGCAGAGTATTTGTGTGGCCTCATCGCTGCACTTCGGCCTCGGAGCTGCTGGAGTGAGGTTTTTTTCCCCCACCCTCCCTTGGTGTGTGTGTAACACAGGGGAGGGGAGGTGCAGAGCTGGCCCTGTCACCTCTCCGGGTGTGCAAGGGGAACACCCACGCTGGGTGCCTTTGTCCTGGCTGGTGTGGCCAGTCTCCAGAGCAGGAGGTGCCAGAGAGCTTGCAGGAATGTTGGAGAAGCCTAAATTTGAACCCAGTTTTATGGGTGACGTAAAGGACACTCCTGGTTGGGTTTTGGTTCAGCTCCTCACAACCAGGGCATTCCTCCTCTGGGAAAACGGTGGTGGGCTGAGGAATCCCTTGTTTTTGAGAGCAGTCACCTGGAATGACAGGGAATTCCTTTGTCCTGGCACATCTGCTGTCCCCCAGAGCTCAGGCCATGGAAGGAGCTGCAGCTCCAGTGCACTGTTCAGGATTCTCATGATTTTTTCCTCCTTAAAGCCATAAGATTCCCTTCTTTAAATTCCAGTTTTCAGTGTGAGGAAGCATTTTGATTTGCCCCTGGTTGTTGATGGATTGTACATTCCCATATCCAAACTGGATAGTAGAGCAGGATGCTGTTCTCTGGGATTTTTTTCCTCCCAAATAGTTGAGGTTTTGGTTTTGTTTTTTTTCCCCTTCCCCAAACAGAGTAACAACAAGGGTTTCTTATCTTGGGAACAAATTCGTAGCGGGGGAACCATCCTCCCTGTCCTTCTGAGAGGTCACTTCTGTTCTGCTGTTACGTAGTTCATGGACAAGCAAAAAAGGTCAAATGGATTCTTTGGAATGGGAATTTCCTTCTCCTGGTGAAGAAGCAAATGCTGAGCTGCTGTTGGATCATTTGGGTCTCCTGAACATGCCTTTTGTGTAGGGAGGGGAGATTCCTTTAGCATCCTGTGGGTGGGATCAGACAGGAGGAGGATGAGGAGACCTCAAGAGCGAAGAAATCTGGGTGATTTGGGGCAGCACTCAGCCTATTCCCAGTTTTATTTCGTAAAAACTTGGATATTCTGATTTACAGACACTATCCCTGGTTTTGGAGTAGGGGTCTGAATATCAGACCCATAATCTGGTATCTGGTGTTGATTTTTCCCTCTGTTCCCCAAAGAAATGCCTCAATTCCCTCCCCAAAGGTGCCAACTGACAAGCAGATGTACTGCAAAAGGGATACTGCAGCCAAAACACTGCTGTTTTATTTTGAATTAAGTCTTGTGGAGCTCTCTTCATACTAGAATATTTTTATTTTCTTTGTACAACATACAATCATGTACTCTTAACAGAGATTTACTTTAAAGAGAAGAAGAAGAAAAAAAAATCTGGAAGTATTCTTTAAAAAAAAAATACACAAAAATCTTTATTAATAATCCTGTATTTTTACTGATCATGTTTGAATGTCTAAAAAAAGACTTTATTGTTCTAATTATCCAGATGTATGTTTGTAAAATAGCTCTTTTATGACTTAGCTGATCAGGTTGTATGTTTCTGGAATTAAATATTGGTCACTTAAAAAGAAAAAAAAAAATCTGTTTTCAGGATCTGGGAAATAGAAAATTTAAGCGTTTCAAATATCATTAAATAAGCTTAAAGGAAATAACCTTTTGTCTAGTGGATTTTTTTTTGGGGGGG